>CAIGRO010249539.1:0-12678 GCA_903798355.1 Fraxinus baroniana
CAAGTAAATTTCAAGTCAACTTTAGAGACAAACACGACTTTGATTAATTGGTAATCGAAAGATTACAAGTGATTCAAATACTCCTTTTTGTGTTTATGAGAGATATTTTAAATATGGATAATGTAAAGAGATTTGTAATGTGTGAAACTGTGTTTCTTATTCCCCTTTTCGTGCCCACTTCCTCTTTTTATAGGAGAAAATATGCATGCTTTGTTAATTCCTCGTCTTTTCACCTGCAAACCTGAACTTGAGAAGTACATTTACTGTAGTAATTTGATTGGCTACCGAGCTCAACCTATTAGGTTATCATGAGTAAATCTTGCAAGTGGACCCCAGTAATTAATAAATTACTCTAGGGAAATGAGCCTAATTATTTGATTAGAGGCGATTATTCCCTATGGACTTTTCTGATTGGTTGGTTTGTTGATTTTATCAGTGATCTTCAATCATTAGGATTCCCTTATCCTCGAAAGACTGCACAATCTTCTCGGGTATGCTAACCATCCGAGTTGACCTCACATCACCGAGCTCACATTGTCACGTGCTCATCACGTGTATTAATCCGACCTGAGCGACCCCAAAGCTTGGCTTGTCAACATATTTAACAATTGTTGTGGATGAAGTGTCCTCATCTAAGCCTAGTAAGTGTATGTATATGCCTTCCTTTCCTAAAAAATCACTAGTTAATGTAGGGACATGTGTACGAAAGTAGTATGTGGACAATTATGAGGTGTTGGTTATAACAGTCATAAATACCGGAGACAAACTTCTTCCAAGGTAATTTGGATAGACGACTACACGTGTCCACCAAACGGATTGCATTTTCGTCATCAACTAAGGACATCTAGTGACTACCAATAAATTGGTCGAAAATAAGAAGTCATTCGGTCGATCGATGGATAACTGATCTAGCAAATCAACATCATAAGTCCATCTACTTTTCAATGTTTTTATCGATTAGTAGTCAAATGTTAGGAACAATATATCAAGATGTCATCTTGCTTCTAAGTGGTGATACTAAATACTAGTGTCATAATTATTTCTCTTATTTCCTTTTATTTTTTATATATGTGGCCATTGAAAAGTTGCCGCTTGGCNTATATGTGGCCATTGAAAAGTTGCCACTTGGCGGTACAACATTAAACTTCTTCAGGTCGGGGAAACTCCCACCCATTAGCCTTTCCATTTTACTACTAAAAGTAGAGGCTAAATCTTCATTTTCACCTTTACCTCCTGCCTTGTGACCTAGAGCTACTGACCAAATAGGGATGATAAAAAAATCCGTCAAATCTGATAACTGTGGGACCTCGCTCTGAATGGGGTGGGAATTACACACTTTATTGGGTATTTAGGCTGGGGACTTTGCCCCGAGGTGGTTATGGGTAACAAGGTTCCCGCCCCCACAGACCTGTTTAATTTTCTTTAAAGAATTCAATACTTTAAATGTAAAGTTTTACGAAATTTCATTAGTTCTAATAGAAGATGATAACTAAGATTAGGGGTGGGCAAAACCCGACTGAACCCGTCCAAACCTAACGATTTGGGTTGATTTTTTGTTGTTTTACATGGGTTGGTTGTGTATGCGGGTCGGGTCGGGTCGGGTTATGTGTTAACTCATAAAAATAGAATAAACTCATCCAACACAACTCGACTATATTTATGAACTTTACAAGTGTTATGATGTTGTTTTGACGAAATTGAGTTACTCTGTTTTTTCACTCAACCTCCAAGAGTTACAATATTCAGAAAAATCTAGATTAAAATGTCAATTTTTGTTGGAGAAATTTTGTGCAATAGTTGAAAAGTTTGAGGAAACCATACACAAATTATATACTAGTAATTAATTAGGTTATATATACGTAAACACGATGCACGTGAAGTCTTGAATATGACACAAGACATGGAAAATCTTATAATAATATTATAAGATTTGGATATAATGCATTTTACGAAAAATAGTACAAGCAAATACACATTCAACACAAAAACATTTCTTGGCTTCATATAAACTAGGTCATGTTTGGTATAAATTAAAATTAGATTTTAATCTAAGTCAAAGTCAAACAATCAATATTAACCACATCTTTCATGGGTCCCACAACTTTTCAACCACACATTTCAATTTTTTTTTTAATCATAATAAGTCAAAAGAAGTAATTAAATTTGCCCCTATTTGGTCCATATTAAAATTTAATTTTTATTCAAGTCAAAATCAAACAATTAATATTAACTACATCTTTCATGGGTCCCACAACTTTTCAACCACACATTTCAATTTTTTTTTTAATCATAATCTACTAAAAATCTAATTTTAATTCCCACCAAACACTCTCTTAATATCAATCTGTCAATGTAACATTTCCAGACATGAAGTGCCAAAATAATTCAGACTTTTCGATCATTGCAACTATGAAGATCTAATATTATATAAGTCATGAGTCAATTATAAATTCGTTCAACCCGACTTGCATACTTTAATCTTTATTGACAGGTTGTCACAAACCGACCAATTCAACCCAACCCGATAGATACTTAATTGGATTGAGTTGGATTGGGTTGGATTTCAACCTTTACACATGGTGAATTGAGTTAAATTATGATTAAACCGATCATGTTGGGTTAAATTTGGATTGAGTTAAAAGTCAACCCAGCCCATGCCCACCCCTGACTAAGATTATTTAAAAAATATGACAAACAATAAATTTCTTAGTTTACCAAATATATTTGAATAATTTAACTTTAAAAAAAAAAAATATATATATATATATATATTTTCTCACTTTAATGGATGAGGGCAATAAAATGAATTATAAAAAATTTAGGAAAAAAACTAAACGTATAGTAAAGGAGCAAGGGTCACGCCCCACCTTAAACAAGTAACGGGACGAGAAATTACCCGATGGGGCGAGGGAGGTTGCCAGACTCCTACCCCCGCCCCGTTGCCATCCTTATGACCAATCAGATTTCTCTTTCGATCTTATGGTCTAATTCTATTCATATAATTCCTATCTTCGGTTTACCTTCAAATTTACATTGGTCATTACTTCTAGTAGTGGTTCTTTTGAGAAGGTCGAGTGAGGAATATATCGGTTCTTCTAGTGAGTCGAATACGAGATCCAATGATCGATCGAGCGACAACACTCGATTACTCTTTTTAGGGAGAATTTCTACAACAAGCTTTTAGTGGATGAATCATTTGATAGTGGTTCAGCTTCGAGTAGGAGTCCGAATGCTTTTGTCACGAGCTCGTTGATCGATTTACTTCCTCTTAATGTGCTAGACAAGTGATCACCTATAGGGGAGGTGATCCCTTTAGATCTTCCTGATGGGCCTAGTATGTACAAAGAATAAGGCCGATTACATCGCTAAAAGAAGTATTACATTTTTCGACCACATTCACCGTGCTCCTACACCTATCGAGTGGATTCCAGATTCGAACCTCCACGAGGTAGCCATATGTACATAGGGATAATATGTCGACGGAGCTTAGATTTCCTATTCATCGTTCATTTCATTAATCCTTCACAGTTTTGAGTTCCAAAAATATCAAACGAACCTAATCTTATCGTTATGACAACAATAAAACGAAATTAATTGGACATAGAAAATCTAGCTAAATTAAAAATAATAAATGTAACTGGAAATGAAAAACTCGAAATCAAATTAACCAAAATTTTACTAAAAATAGACAAAGAAATCAATAACTATAGACAAGTCACACCTCAACATTTCTGAAAGTCACACACACAATCCAACACCCATAAAAGAAAAGTGGACATTTTTACAATATCTAAAAAAAGATTTTAACACAAAGAGCTACAAACAGTAATCAAAATATTTATATTTTTTCTTTTATTTAATTGTTCAGATGAGGAAAGAGTTGAAAGTAGCAGTAACACTAACCTATGAAAAGGGCACAAGGACAATGGAGGTCCCCATGTGTAATTAATTCTGTCCCCTCATCCATTCCAACACCCTTATGAGTTGTCGATATCTCATACGAGTACTAAGATGTTGCTGTGGATCCGACTTGTACGGACATCTCGAGTTTTTACCAAGATTTTAATGGCTATATCCCAAATGTGTGTGTCTGTCCCTTTCTCTCTCTAACATTATTGTTGGGGTGTCTTTTTTATATATTCCATTTTCCTTTTGCGTTACAAACTAATTTTTCATCTTTGTTTGTCTTGTGGGGTTTTACCAAAACTAGCAAAGAATTAGGTTTTTTTCAACTAAAATTTTACTGTGTTCTTTCTTTTTCCTTGATGGGGTTAGCTAAAAAGTGAAAGCAAGGGACGGGGGGGGGGGGGGGGGGGGAGTGTGTGTGTGTGTTAGAGAGAGAGAGAGAGGGATAGAGACTGTATAAGTCTTCGAAGTCTTCGGCTTATGATGATAAAAACCCAAAAATGGAGACTGAGAATCAATCAATCACTTAAACAGTTGCACCATCTTCCGTTAATCCTTTGGATTTTCTTGAATTTTTTCCTTTTATCTCTCTCTCTCTCACAGACACTTCATATTTGTGGCTACCCTTTTTAGGCTCTATGCCTCTATCACCTCCAACCAAAAGGTTCTCTGAGATTTTTCCAAATTTATAGACCATCCACCCCTTTTTATCACACTGCAAAGTCTTTGCTTTTTCTTCTTTCATTTTCATATTCACAAATTTGGCAAATCTTTCAAAAACTTGCTCCGCAGGTTAAGAACTATAATTTCTTCCTTTTACTTCGTCTTCATCTCATAGATATTCTTTCTCATAATTAAAACATTTATGACATCTTCTGTAGTAAGGAATACTATGGATATGAAAGAAAAGATTTCGAGATCTCGGTCGTTTCGTCCTGTCTATTACTGCACACCAATTTTGCACTTACTCATCTCTATTCAAGAATACTGATTTCGTACGTGCATCATTTTTGATATAGTTCTCTTGATTTTACCAGGTGTGTGAAAATGGTGAGAGGAAAAACTCAGATGAGGCGTATAGAAAACGCCACCAGCAGGCAAGTGACCTTTTCCAAGAGAAGAAATGGGCTGCTGAAGAAAGCATTTGAGCTTTCAGTTCTTTGTGATGCTGAGGTTGCACTGATTATCTTTTCTCCCAGAGGCAAACTCTATGAATTTTCCAGTTCAAGGTAAGATCTATGTGTTTTTGGTAATTCAATTCACAAAAGAATGCTATTTTTTTATGCTGTTTGGAATTAATGATTCAGTTTCTTTGTGGGTTTTATAAAATGATCAAACTTGTTGAAGTCTGAATCAGATCTTATAGATTATCCACCTGCAAACTCTTTTATTTGCTCATTTCTGGCTGATCAAGATGATATTTTCTTTATTGTTCCTTGTTAGGGTTACAAATTTTTCTAACCAAAAAGAAATATTTTCCATATGGGGTTATATTCTACTTATTTTGTGCTGTTCAATATTAGAATTAAGCTTACACTTTGATTAAGATTCCATTAATTACACAAAAAAAAAGAGGGGCAGTACTGATGCTCGATTTTGTTAACATAAAAAGTCAACCAACTGAGCCTTTCTTCGAATTATTTTTGAAGCCAGTTATGTGAATACTTATTTTATAACTACGTTATTTCATCGCTAAACGACGAGAAAGTAACCGTTTTATTAAAGTATGGGAGTACACATACTCTTGTTACTAAGGTCTGAATCTCAGTGTCCTACAAGAAAACTACAGAAAACAATCAATTATTTTTGTGTACTTAAAAATGAGTCATTTCATGTGATTTTTGGGCTTAATTTCTTTTCATAAGAAATAAGTGAAATCCCTTGTCTCCCAAATTTTAGGTGTTTTTGACTCCTTGAAATCTCAATCTCCCTTTTAATTGTGTCCCATATCTCATAAGATCATGCTTAATTAGCTTATGATTTTGCTAAGGGATGAAATTTCACATCAAATAAAGATGAAAATATAGATCAGTTTATAAGAGTTTGAGCCACTCATCTTAATATCTTAACATAGTATGAGAGTCCTTAAACTCCAACGAGCGATTCGATTCGAACAGAGCAGGCTTATTCTGACATTGTTTGATCCCCATTTTTTTCAAAATACATTTTTCTCTCTTCTTTCCAACTATATATTCTTCAATAAAATAATACTACATATAAATCCAAAAATTTTCCTTATTTTTTGATCACACATTCTTCATTAATCTACTATTTTAAAATGCATTCTCAACAAAAAAAAAAAAAATGGGGCTCAAACAAAGTTCTAGTTTTTTGAAAATTAGAAACCTAATTCTATACAATGATCAAGAGCAATAAAATCACGGTGAGAAGATAAAGACACAAAAAACTCCCAAAATTTATAGAGTTTCGTGTTAACGTAAAAATACGTCCTCTCCTCATTCATCGATGTAATAATTTAATATGATAAAAAGAAATTTACAAAAGAAAAATTGTACACCCTGTTTTCTCGTACTTCGTAATTAAGCTCCATAATTTAACATAATTGACCTTTTTTTGGAGGGAACTCGTTATAGCAAACCCGTGACCCTTTAGTATGATTCCCCTTGGTGCTCAATAATGAAGTTAAAAAATATACTCTTGATGTCTAAAACTATGTGGCATTAGTAAGTTTAAAGTTGAACAGCAATAAGTATGGAAGTATGGAAGCCAGTTGGATTATTGTACTTGGTTTTGTATTAACTGTCTTTGATCAAGAGACTATGCTCCACAGTTGCTCCCTTTCTATGATGCCTATTGCCTAGAGAATCTTTTCTGCAGAAATGCTTGTACGGATTTTCATCCATAATGCTGGAGATCTCTAGTCACTATGTAAAGTGTAAACTCAAATTTATTTTAGTGAAGGAAGTAAAGAATATCCCATTGAGTAGGTGTTCGATAAGGATTAAAATTAGGAGTCTATTTGGTAGAGATTAAAATTGAAAAATTGGTCGTTATTCTTGACTTTTATTAGACGTGTGAGACCCAAGAACGACTATATTTTCAATTTTAATTGTTACCAAACAGGCTTTTAGTAGATTGTGATATAAATTTTTGAAATGTGTAGTTGAAAAATTGTGAAACTCATAAAAAATGTGGTTAATATTAATTGTTTGACCATGATTTAAATTAAAATCTAATTTTAATATGAAACAAACAGGGCCTAAAAATCGCCATTTTTTCCTTTTCTTCACCAACTTTTTGAAAGAATATATTCCTCTTGCTAAACTTGTTGTATACTTAGTCCATGTTCAGTGGAGATTAAAATCAAAATTTTCAGTAGATTTTGATAATATTTGAATGAAATGTGTTGCTGAAAAATCGTGGATTTCAGAAAATATGTGATTAAAATTAAATATTAATTTTGACTTAAAATAAAATCTAAATTTTAATCCCTACCAAATGAAGACTTAATCCATCCAGAAATGTTTTGTCGTCGGTCTAGTTTTTTACTTGAAAAATGTAAAGACAAAATTTAGTAACTATAAGTCATGCCTATAGTTGCGAATTTGAAAAATAAAAAGATAAAACTCTTCCTCGACGTTTAATTCAATTTACTCTTGTCTAATCATGAATGAATATTTTTCAACTTGAAAAATAAAAATATAGTACCCTATCTCGGTGTTTAGATTTCATTTTATTCTTATCTAATCTCGTCAATCGTTTCAACTTGAAAAATGGGAAGATAATAGATAACTCTCAGTCTCTCATGGTAGTGTCTACATCAAAATTTACTCTCAAGTCATCCCTGTCAAATATGTTTGCATTAGATACCATTTTTGACTTGAAAAATGAAAAGATAAAACCTTTCCTTGGGTGATATACTTTCTATGGCGTGCGCATGAACGCCATAAAATTAGTAACGGTATTCTCTATACAACGTACTTTGCACGCTGTGAAAAGTGAACCACTTTTTAGGTATTGCTTTATACGGTGTTCTGCCGTACGCCTTAAAGAGTTTTTATGGCATACAATGCATGTCATAAAAAATAAACTTTGTTGTAGTGATGCTTTCACGCATGCACCTAAAGTAGGACTAGTAATTTATTTATTTTTTATTTCAGGGTTTTTGTCCAGACTATATAAATATAAACAGACCTTTCTATTTAGTATGCATAGATGAATAATATCAGCTAGATCAACTTGATTTTATATGCAATTAAATACATGCATTCTAGGCTAACATACTTGATTGGATTCATGACATCTATTATATATACAACAGATTAATGATTTCTTCTTTAAAATTTATTGATGTAAGCATTTATAGAAGAGTATAATGTTCAAGAATCTCATGATCACAAATCTTAGATTAATTTCGAACGTTACCTTAATCTAAATTCTTGAGACTAAGAGCCTGTTTGAGCCCAATTTTTTTTTTTTTGACAAAAATGCATTTTTGAATAGTGATATGATGAGAATGCATTGTTAAAAAATAAGAAAAATTTTGCATTTACGTGTAATATTATTTTAGCCCATGTTTGAACCATATTAAAATTTTCATTTTCATTCTTTTACTTATTTTTAATCACACATTTTTCAATAAAATAATATTTTCCATCATAACAGTAACTTTTCTTTCTTTTTAACCATACATTCTCTATCAATCTACTATTTCAAAATACATTCTTCCAAAATAATGTGGCTCAAGCACAACCTTATTGAAGAATAAAAAAGAGAAAAATGTATTTTTAAAATAATGAGAATCAATAAAGGGCTAAAATGCCAAGCTTCTCTTTCAAGATTATAACTTGTTCAATCTATAAAGCCTATTTGGGAGACTTGTAGGATCTGACAACTTCCCTTTCCTTCATTAGATCTCTAAGGAAATTGCACTTAAATTCTTATATTTGCTTCTTCCATGAAAAACGGGATTCTTAGCTAGAGTAGTTGCTGAATTATTGTTACTAAACAAAGTAGTCACTTTCTCTTGGGGACACTTCAAATCCTTCAATACCCTTCTCAGCCATGACAAAAATATGTACTCAACTTCTGTAGTTGTGAGAGCTACTACAAGTTGCTTATTTTATGTCCATGACACTGTTCATTAGTCAACATTACCTCTCAAATCGCTATTGTTATAACTAATCAAAGTTATATATTAAGAAATAGATGAAATAAATCAAAATATAGATCTTTGTTCAAGAATGAAATCGTATTGAAACTGTCCATATCCAGTTTATCCTTCGGAACCCTATCACGCCCCGGATCTCATGAAATAGGATTAATTGAGACAATATTTTGTACATACGTAATTATCTTGAATATATTAATCATTTCTTTATTTTTCAATCGCCTGGAAAGGACACAAGAAAGATTTCATTGTTTTTTCAACAATTTCTGATCTCTAGTGGACCTCTCAGTAAGATTCGAACTTAGATGAAGTTCTCAACATCTATCAGAGAAAAAGGAACAAATGGATCTTCTAGGATTCCCAATAAATTTAGTGGATTACACGATCTAATGTTCGTTGCACATATTTGAGAACTCTTTTCCAAATTTCTAATCATATCGTTTTGGTGTGCCATTGAGATTTGGCTTTGTTTCGGAAGATTTCTCATGTAGCTTCTATAAATTGCTGCATCAAATCTTTGCTACAATCTTCTTTGCTTCCATTAGAGTAATGCTTGACACAGCTTCATTCATCTTTGACATTATGAATATATTCTAAGCATATTTCTTTTTGCAAAATCAGTCTTCTTATTCTTTTGTTGCACTTCATTTCAAATAAAATAGTACAAAAAATTCATGTATGTATTCTCTAACTCTTTTACTATTGATGCCTTGAATTCATCATGCATTATGTTGTTTCTTATGAAAGCGAGATCATCAATGATCAACAAAACTAAAATTTTACCGTCCCAATGTTCCTTGTTGTCGAGCGCATGATCATATAAACATTCTTTAAGAGAATTCGACTATATAGTCACTTGGAGCTTGCTTCACTTTTTACAATGCTTTCTTTCATTGGGAAAACTTATCTTGACGTTTCTTCTCATCACCAAAGGGATACTCCATACATTTCTTCCTCTACAAACCCATTTAATTAGAAATATTGATTTCACATCGATTTGATGGACTTTTACATTGGTATTGATCTATTATGACATTAATTAATTGGACTCAAATATTACTTTTGAGTCAATCCCTTGCTTATGCTATTTTCACAACTACCATTACTTTACTAATATCAACTTCCCCTTCAGAATTCATTTTTGGATAAAGATATTTGTATCTAAAAAAATCTACAGAATTGTTTACCCCTCTCACATGCACAAGGGCCCTGCGTGAAAAAAAATAAAATCCTAAGATGTGGTCCCACCCCCCTATTGTGAGTAGTCGGTAAGGGATTGGGTCAAAAAATTCAGTACATGTAGCACAGTCCTTCATTTTTATTATTAAACCCTTTCACACTGAGTTTTGATGGAGATGCTATGTTATATGGAAAACTTTCCAATTTAGATACTCATTTAGGAAATGAATGTAATCAGAGTTTTATTCTCTAGTATTTTATCGGTTATTTTCTACGTAAATTATATTATTTTAAACACCATATATAAAGGAAGCATATGCATAGTTAAACTTGATTATTGAATTAATTCGTATTTTCTCTATTCCTCTTTCCACTCCTTGTACAAGTCTTGTTCTTGTTTATTGCATCCAAATCATCTTTTCATTGGAAAAGTTCAGTTTTTGGCTGCTTCATCCCATTTCCAGTTTTCTTCTTGATTTAAATTATACATCTCGGCTAATGATGATCTAGTTTGTTGTAGATTTTCATGCGTATTTTTCTTTCATTGCATCTCTTTTCCTACACTTAAACTCGCCGTCAGTCTCTTAACTATTGAAGTCTCGTTTCTTTAGTAGACCAATTCGTTAAAGTTTTCTGCATTTTGATTTTAAAAAAAAAATTGTGCTGATTACTTTCATCCAACATGAAACTTCGTCAGCACACGGCAGACAATAGAACGTTACCAAAGGCATACGAAAGATAATCATGCTGAAAATCCTCCGGATGAACAAACTATGCAGGTTGTCTCCATTTAATTTTCTCGAATATTTTTTAAGGATATATAGCTTGTTTTTTGCTAGCTTATTATTTCTCTAATTAACTAGCTGAAACTCGAAAGGTTTTGGTCACTCTATTTATTTGGAATTGCAGCACTTAAAGCATGAAACGGCAAGTATGAAGAAGAAGATAGAGCTTCTTGAAATTTCTAAACGGTTTGTACAACCCGATCTTTTCTCATGTTTGGCTAAGCTTAAAATTCTAATGAAAGGTGTTTGTCGAAAAAAGCTACTTAAAAGCAACTTTTAGGCTTAACCAACCATTCTGAACTGCCAACGTTGTTGAAAATTTCTAAACAATGATCATTGATGCATTAGGAGACTCTTGGGGGAAGGTTTGGGACCATGTTCCATTCAAGAACTACAACAGCTAGAACAGCAGTTGGAGCGAAGTGTCGGGATCATTCGTGCAAGAAAGGTATTTTTTTAAAATTTAAGTGGTTTGTGTTTGTAATGAATTTAATTGAAATAATCTGATTATTTTCTTTGTTGTTTTTGTTTGAAGATGCAAATGTTCAGACAACAAATTGAGGATCTAAAAGAAAAGGTAAAATCCTCGAAGAAAAATACAGTCACCTGGTTCTTACCCTTTTAGGTTTGACAAATGAGAAATAGGGTTATCATTTAACTTGGAAAAACCCGAATAAAAATATTTAAAAGCATATTATGCACAAGGGAGGATACACCAAAGCTAACATGGTCGATATGTTGTAGTTTGTTTAAGTATCTTTTTTGTCCTATCTTTGAGAACGATGACTATGAAGCCAATGGAGCGATGAGCCGATGACCAAAAGAACTCTTGTAGGCTTCGAATTTATTAGGAATAAGTCTTGATGCTTATTTCTGATAGCTTAAAAACTTGTTAAAAAGTTGAATTCAAAATCAGTAGTTAATTTTAGATACACATTTTATCGAACGCATAACTTTTATAGGACTTGTCTGGTGGCTTAATCCAAATTTTAAGCAATTATTGGACCATTAGTAGCCTCCATTGTTGACCGACTTCCTCTTCCTTCACACAATTTAGGCAGTCGTGGGACCCACTAACGGTTAGCATTTTACTTTTAATTTCCTCCAGACAAGCCCTAAACCTTAAATTTAAAATTAAATGAAAAAGGATTTGACGAAAACTCAAGGATTTTTTATATAGTTTTCTAGCCTTGGAACTAATAGAGCTTTGGATCAAAGGAATGAAAATACATATCCTAACACTTCTTATATCCCATTCAAACAAATGTAACGTTCTTCACATACCAAACATTGACAAAAAGTAATACTCATCTTCTCATGTCTCAATTTCTAATTTGATCAATTTTGCTAGACTCTTGGATAGTTCAAAATTCTATCACACGACGTTGCACTATTGTGGGCTAGCTTGATTTGGCTCCACTTCTCATGGGCCTGGTACTGTGATGACATACACTCAATAATTCCCTAACATCATCTTTCACTAAGGTAGACATTGGTGGCCTCATCCTTATCAGTACACCAGTAACTACTCTCAAAAGTAAAAAAAAATATGACAATAGCACACACTCCGACAGTTCTTAACAGATGCCATGTTTTGTTATTAGATTCCGTTTGATTGCAATGGTGAAAAATGAGTGAAAATAAAATAAATTTCAGAGAAAATAATTGTCTAGAACT
>CAIGRO010249549.1:0-14971 GCA_903798355.1 Fraxinus baroniana
AAGATGAACTTGTTTGTTATAATCAAAACATTAAGGTCATGATCAACCATATGTCAACAACGCAGCCAACTTGAAGAACCAAGCCAATGCAGAAACTCCTAGATATCAAGCAGATGAAAACGACCCTGATGGTCCTTGCAGATCATTCGAGCTGGACGATGAAGACGAGAGCCTGCCATTCTCTTGAGAACTACGAAGTGCCCCGGTCCTTAGCCATTTTGTCCCCCCAAAGATACCCAAATATGAGGGCAAAGGTGACCCTGCAAAGCATCTCATCAACTATAAAACTCAAATATCACTAAGAGGAGCCTCGCCAGCATTAAAATGCAGAGCCTTCCACCTTACACTAACGGGGACAGCTGAAATCTGGTACAGCTACATCCCCGCAGGAAGCATAGGGAGTTGGCCAGATTTAAAAAAGGCTTTTTTGAACCAATATCTATCCAGCAAGGAAGGAGAGGCCCCTATCCAAAGGCTGCAAGACATGAGGCAGTAAACGGGGGAAACTTTGAAAAGTTATTTAGCCCGTTTCACCGATAAACTAATCCAATGGGGGAGGCCAGAACACCCCTCCAATCACCTTTTCATCAGAAGATTCTGTAGGAGTTCATTATCTGCATTGTGACGCCCTTGTGGTCTGAGCCGTTGTAGCCAAAAATGGTCTCAAACGCATGCTGGTTGATAATGAGAATTTCGTCAACATACTGTTTGGGACCACCTTCGATAAAATGGTGGTAGATCACGAATTGACTCCCATGACTGTTCCACTATATGGCTTCACCGGCGACAGCATCGTCCCAAGGGAAAGGATTACATTGACAGTGAAAATGGGAGAATTCCCATTCAGAGCCCAACATTTTATGAAATTCCTTGTAGTAGACCACAGATCATCTTACCACGGCGTTTTGGGATGACCTACTCTAAGAGAATTGGAAGCTATGACATCTATTCATCACTTATGCATGAAGTTCCCCACAAAGGAAGGGATCGCAACGGTCCGAGGCGATCAAGCAGGGTTAAGGGAATGCTACCTAAGCTCCTTAAGAAAATTTGAACCCCGAAGTGTTAATGCGATCTTGGTAGATGCCAAAATGATTGAAGATCCTTGGGAGATCATAGCCCCTGAACATGGAGTTGATGTCAACATGGTAGAAGCCCCCGAAGAAGGGATGGTTGAAGTTGACCTAGATCCTAGGATCACTGAAACAAATTCTCAACCTACCTCGATGGAGAAGTTAGAACCTTTTCCCATCAGCCTGGAGGACCCCACCAAATCGCTACAGATCGGGAAGGATCTCACCCCCGAGTTAAAAGCTGGACTGAAAGGATTTTTACTCAATAACTTGGACATATTTGCTTGGAAGCATGAAGACATGGTGGAAATTGACCATAAAGTCAGTTTTTATCAACTCAACATTGACCCCAAGTTCGCCCCTTACAGGCAGAAGAGGAGGGCCTTGAATCTAAAGTGATACACAGCGCTAAAAGAAGAGGTACACCGCTTTGTATCCAATGGGTTCGTCAGGGAATCAATATATCTTAAATGGATATCCAACCCCGTTCTAGTAAAAAAGGCTAACGAGAAATGGAGGATCTGCATGGATTTCTCTGATCTCGACCAAGCCTGCCCTAAAGACAGTTTTTCCCTCCCAAGGATCGATTAGCTAGTCGACTTAATGGCAGGACACGAACTCCTTAGTTTCATGGATGTTTATTCAGGGTACAACCAAATTTCGATGCACCCAGCTGATGAAAAGCACACCTCTTTTATAACGGACCGGGGTTTGTACTGTTACAAAGTCATGCCTTTCCGTTTAAAGAACGCCGAGGTCACTTATCAACGGTTGGTTAAAAAAATGTTCGTCGACCTGTTAGGTAAAACGATGGAAGTATACATGGATGATATGCATGTAAAGAGCCTCAAGTCGACAGACCACGTGAGATACTTGCAGGCCACATTTGAAATTTTAAAAAAACACCGCATGAAGCTAAACCTCTCCAAGTGTGATTTTGGTGTCGCTTCTGGAAAGTTCCTGGGCTACATGGTTAACCAGTGAGGAATTGAGGCAAACCCTGAGAAAATCAAGGCGTTGCTAAGCATGAAATCCCCTTGTAAGCTAAAAGAAGTGCAATGCCTTATAGGCTGACTTGCAGCACTCAATCGCTTCATCTCCAAAGCCACTGACAAATGCCTCCCCTTCTTTAAAGTCTTGAAGGGTGGAAAGAGATTCCAATGGAGCTAAGAATGTGAAGACGCATTCCAAGGGCTGAAAGAGTATTTGAGACGAGCCCCATTCTCTCTAAACCAAAGGAAGGAGAGATTATGTCATTATATCTAGCTGTGAGCGCCAACGCAGTAAGCTCGGTACTCATAAGAGAAGAAGGTAACACACAACTACCAGTATACTATATTAGGAAAGCTTTCCTACCAGTAGAAATGCAGTATACTGATATGGAAAAATTGGCTCTATCACTCATGGTGGCGTCAAGGAAGCTAAGGCCATATTTCCAAGCCCACAGTATCTGTGTATTGACGAACGATCCCCTAAGGCAAGTACTTCAGAAGCCAGATGCCTCCGGAAGACTTATGAAATGGGCTATAGAATTGAACGAATTCGACATTTCGTACCACCCAAAGACCGTAATAAAGGGACAGGCGATAGCAGATTTCGTGGCTGAATTTGCGGAAGCAACAGATATCAATCACTATAGAGCCAGCAGAACCGCCGACCTGGATGTTGTTTGTTGACGATTCAGGAGGGAAGAATGGCTCCGGAGCTGGTATAATGCTTGAAAGCCCGGAGAGGCACAAACTTAACTGTGCTATAAGGTTCGGATTCAAGACTTCCAACAACGCAGCTGAATACGAACCACTCCTAGCAGGCCTCAGATTAGCCAAAGAGATGCAGGTGAAAAATCTTGCAGCACGAAGTGACTCCCAACTTGTGGTGGGTCAAGTCAATGGTGGTTTCGCTGCTACGGATAAAGGCATGGCGGCCTACTTGAAAAAAGTCAGAGAATTGATTCCCTGCTTCGACAAGTTTGAAATGGTTCAAATCCCCAGGGTGGAAAACTCGCACACAGATGCCCTATCAAAGTTGACCGGCAATAAACTCTGAACTACTCAAGACTGTGCCAATTGATTACCTGGCCTAGCCTTCCGCTGTTCTATGAGAAGAGGTGATATGTGTGGGAGACGCCCCCTCCTGGATGTAACCTATACAAGCGTACCTCCGGAACCACACTCTTCCTGACAATAAACAAGAGGCCTAAAAACTCAGACGCCAGGCGGCCCGGTACATAATCAAAGATGAAATCTTGTATAAGAGAAGTTTCTTCTCACCACTTCTACGATGCACTGGAGGGGACGAAGCTGATTATGTTTTGAAGGAAGTACACGAGGGAGTATGTGGGAGCCACACTAGAGGCCTGACCCTCGCCCACAAGATCTTGAGGCAAGGGTAATATTGGCCCACTTTGAAGAAGGACGCCATTCGTTTCGTCCAAAGGTGTGGCAAGTGCCAACGCTTTCCCTCAGTACAGAGCCTCCCCTCCCAAGAACTCACCGTCGTGTCCAGTCTATGGCCCTTTGCCAAGTGGGGGATCGACCTCATAGGCCTCCTACCCAAAAGTAAATGAAGGGCGAATCATGTTGTTGTCGCCATTGACTACTTCACCAAGTGGGTTGAAGCCGAACCATTGACGAAAATCACTGAGGCGCACACTTCAAAATTCCTCTGGAAAAATATCATATGTTGGTTCGGGATTTCCCACTCCATAGCTACGGATAACGGACAACAATTTGATAACAAGAAGCTCCACGATGAACTGAACATCAAGAAACACTTCTCATCTCCCCACCATCCCAAACAAACAGCCAAGTAGAGGCGGTCAACAAGACCATAAAATACCTCCTCAAAAAGAAACTGGATGAATCAAAGGGAGCGTGGGTGGACGAGCTTCCTAATGTGCTATGGGCAATAAGGACTATGAGCCGTACAGCTACCGGGGAAACCCCTTTTTCCATGACATACGGAGTAGAGGCAGTAAGTCCAGTTGAGATTGGTTTACCATCACACCGGCGGATGCAGTTCAACTAAGTCTCAAATGAGGAAATAAAGCGTGGCGAGCTTGATTTCCTTGAAGAAAGGAGCGATGCCTCACAAATCAAACTAATGGCATATAAAAGGAAGATGGTTCGATACTACAACGCCAAGGTCAAATGAAGGTCCTTTAGAAGGGATGACCAAGTGCTCCGAAGGGTTTTCCTATTGTCAAAGGAGCTCGGGGATAGGCACCCTAGGTCCCAACTGGGAAGGTCCCTATATCATTACAAGCGAGATCCGACTAGGGACATTCTTGATTGAAAATTTGGATAGGAAGACTAAGCCCCACCCTTGGAATGATGAATACCTCCGTATGTATCACCAGTAAGGCCTCGTTGTACATGCATTACTTATGATCAATAAACATCCAAGCTCATAAATTAATTGGTTAAGTATGACCTGTTCATACATCCTCATCAATAGATTAAGCATGGCAAGCCCATACCTTCAAATTATTAATTATGATGACCTCATAAATTAATTGGTTAAGTATGACCTATTTATACATCTTCATCAACGGATTAAGTATGGCGAGCCCATATCTTCAAATTATTAATTATGACGAGAAATTGGTTAAGTATGACCTGTTCATATATCTTCATCAACGGATTGAGTATGGCGAGCCCATACCTTCAAATTATTAATTATGACGAGTTCATAAATTAATTGGTTAAGTATGACCTGTTCATACATCTTCATCAACGGATTGAGTATGGCGAGCCCATACCTTCAAATTATTAATTATGACAAGTACATAAGTTAATTGGTTAAGTATGAATGGCTCCCCATCTTTTAGGTTAATTATCATAGTTCGTATAAGGATCAGAACAGCGACATCATCAAAAATAAATCCTGCATTAATATAATCAACAATTACAAAACAAGAGCCGATCATTATAAAAGAATCTAATCCACGTGAGCTTCCTTTGCGGGTGTCCCAAAAACTTCTACCACTTCCGTCTCGTCCGCTTCGGGTGTAGGGGTTGAAAGCTCCTCGGGCATAAATTCATTCTTTAAGGAGGAAAGGTCCAATTGGGGATGCACTTCAGCCATCCTGGCAAAAACCTCATTATAGGCGACCCTCCGCCAATGAATTTCTAGCCCATCGTACTCGGCGATTTCATGGAAATGGGCCACGTAATTATGAACCGTCGCCTCCTCCACCTTTTTCACCTTCTCATCGAAGGCTGCCACCTCGGATTGAAGCACTTCAAGGTTAACCTTTAGTTTCCCTTTCTCCTTGTTCGCCTCCTCCAATGCCGACGAAGCAATCTTTTGAAGGTTGTCAAAATTCTCGACCCGCTTCGTCAAGGCATTCACATCGGCCTGGCATTGGTGAACTTCATCCTTGAGATCTTTATTTTCTTTGGCAAGCGCCTCTGCTTTGGACTCGACTTCAGTAAGCTTCAACTTGGAGGCTTCGACAGCTTTCTTGGTAGAGGAAGCCTTAGCATCGGCCTGGATGATGGAAAATTCAGCATTATTGGCCCTATAGGAGTAGTTGTCCATGATTCTCCGTATCCTCTTTGCCTCCATTTGGACGGTAATAAAGAAGTTCTGGGAACGAGCCTGCATGGCAAGCCCAGCCTCCATCAAATCTTCTATACCGTAAGATTCGGCGTGGGAAGAGTACTTGTCAGTCCAGTATTTGTAGCTAAGTCCAGCCACCCCCTGAGCCTCCACAGGAAGTATCTCCATCACGGCAGGGGCAATTTCATCAGTTCACCTACCTAGAAAATTTTGAACCTTGTCATCATAGGGGTCGATGACTTTCTTTTTCTTCTTTCTCTGAAGGAAAGCACATTCTTCCCTCACCTCGTCGCCTTCCACCACTTTAATGGCAGAAATAGGCTCGACCACCATGGGCCTCTTCAGCGATTCCCCCAACGTGGTCTGCTTTGTAGAGGGAGGTGGAGGTCCAACATTCTTGTAAAGGACTAACCTCCTCTTCAGAGGTCTGTATGCAGACGCCCCGCCTTCTTTCTGTCCCTCCCCTTCTTTTCCTCACCAGCCTTTGTGATAGGCGGAGGGGGGTTCGCCTTAGACAAACGAGCCAGTTCGTCTCTCTGATTTTTGTAGGAAGACGAGCCCACACTCAATGGCTTCTTCCTTTTTGCCTCCCCCGGAATTCTCAAACCAAAAAATGTGGGTTTCACACGCTCTTTGTTGTCGTATTGACCTGCAGAAAGATGGAGCGTTAGAAGGAGGTGAGTGAGCAAGGGATTTAAGGAAATATCGAGCCTATAAACTTCACCTTTAGTATCCATCAAAGAGTGGGTGACAAAAAAGCTCCTTTTGGCAATTCGATTCTTAAAGCTCCGCCGCTCAACTAGAAGCTCGTAAATTGCCTTCACAGCAACCTACTCCGAAAGTTCGAGCCGGAACCATTCAGCTGTAGCTGCACAAGCCTCATATCAGTTCAGAATAATACCAATAAAATAATAATGGACAGAATCAAATGGGGTTCAACTCACTATACTCATGATACTGGGTCGGCACTGTAATCTGCGAGACCACATCCCCTTCTACCGTCTGCCAGCGACCCCTAACCCAGAACCAAGACGATTTCCAATTCTTAATGGAGGTCGAGGTCCCCCAGTTGAAGGGGAAATACAAGCCCCACGGATTAATGCAGTACCACCCCTTATAGTCGACCCCCCCACTAGATGCTCGAGGCTGGAAGAGAGTTTGGAATACGTGAGGGGGGATATCCCCACCCAAGGTAACCTCCTTCCAAAGCAAAAAGGCCTCCGCCAATTGACTCCAGGTGTTAGGGACTAATTGTGTGGGGGCAAGGTTACAGGACCTAAGGATAAACCTAAAGAAAGGATGCAGAGGCAGCCTTAACCCCGTAGCCAGAATAGCTTCGCTCACGGCCACGCAACTCTGCCTAAGGAAACAGGCCCGTTCCTCTAGGGTCGGCAACAACAATTCGATGTTGTCCGGGATCCTATACAACTCTCTAAACCCATCAAGCTCACCCTCCTTTATGTCGGTTGGCCACAAGGAGGCCCCCCACCTAGTACGTAGTCCATGGGCCCCTCCGGCATCATCCATGCACTGTGAGGACCCCTCCATTACTTCCATAATCCTCTCAGTAGGAATAATTGAAGGAATTCCAGCCTCCGCACAGATAAGGGTCATGTCTGCCCTCAAAAAATCCTTAGAGCCCTTCCTTTTTGACGAAGAAGCCATAAAATTGGGAGAAAGGGAAAAGAAACTGACCCAATGGAAAAAGATACTTACACAAACTCTATAAACTCAGGCCTTGATGTTGGGAGACTGTAACTTGTACCAACCACCAGTTACAGCGAAGAAATAAAGGGCTCGGACGGATAGATCAAAGAAGCCCGACTACGTGAAATTTCAAAGTGGAAGAAAGAGGAAAATATAGATTTCTAACCTTTTATATAGGCTTTATAAACGACCCCCACCGTTGGATCCTTTCTCAGACTTAATCTAGATTGTCCGTTTAAAGATTCGTCACACACGAAAAACTCAAGAGACACTCATCATAATTCGAACCAAAGGTCCAGATGAACCCTAGAAGCCACGCGCTCAACACTCGCATAAGCATTGGCCAAAACACGCAAGTGTCATGATTGCACGTTTAATGCGCACGTTGCTCAAGTCTCGAAAATGATAGAAATGTCCAACTCTCCCTTATTGGAACTCGACGCTTTTGAAAAGCCAACTACAGGTGTCACATAGAGTTCGACCAACTGGCCCTTGTAACTCACCAGCTCGGTACATAGCCTTGCCCGCAAACTTCAGACATCCTCAATGAATTCAACGATACCCTGGTTCGCCCATCTAAACAAAGGTCCTATGCACATGGAGCTCGCCTGAAGCCTTCCCCCGCGTCCCGCAATCGGAAAGGGCTCTCTCCTCTTCTTTGCTCCAACGAACTTTGGAAAAAGTCCATGTACTATATGAATAATCATACCGGGACTTGGGGGACTGATGTTACTCATATAAATAATCGTCTAGAAGACCTGCCAAGCGGTATATGTGAGGGTCCACATAAGGAACGAAGTTTAACCGACCCAATGCCGCATTATTCGAGGCTATTTGAGCAGGGGCTGGTCTGCCGACCCCATCAGAGATACTACCCATCCACGAGGCTCCAGGACGAACCCCTACGTTTCTACGAAAGGACTGATAGGATAGCACACCGCCGTCGCCATCCCATCACGAGTCAAGGCATAAGATTTGGAGATCTTAGCATTTATAGCATGAGTGATTGATTGATAGGATATGACGTGTAAGTTAAGTAGATGAAGCCACGCATTTAGAAATTCTATGGTTCTCAACCATTGTATCCTACTATAAAAACACATTTCAGGCGCTGTTAAAAGGTAATGAAAATTTGTACACTTAAAAGGTAACTTGAACTCTTGTTAGAAAATTTTTATTCATCAAGGCCGACCCCCTTTTTATCATACAATTAGTTGCGTTACAAATCAAGGAGTATTTGGAATCATCATTTTCTGTTGAATCATTTTTTGGGGTCAACAGATTCCATTGAAACCAAAATCAAAAAATACTTCATTAAATCACCATGAGCATCATGGGAAAGAAAATTCGAGATTTTTATTAATCAATTTAGTTGTATCTAATTGGAGAATGGTAGTTATAGATGCAAGCTCGTGGGCCACCATGTTACCTAATCTAGGCGCATGTAATTCTTTCTCAATGTTTGTAGTGACCCCAAAGTTTTCACAAAATGTCAAGATCATAATCCCATTTTCATCCCTTAAAACCCCACTACCAAATGCAGCACCCAGGTTCTCCTTGACACCCACCAGAATCTATTTTCACTTCTCCGTCCTTCAGTTTATGCCACGTGCATATGGCTGGTTTTCTCTTCGATTTTGGAAAGATCTTTATGCTCAGATCATTTACCACCAGTCTATAAACCTTACGTGCATTGTAATTAATCAAATCGTGTAATTTATGCAAAATATGGTTAACTAACCAAATTACTTCGTTGTTATCCACCTTGATACCCCATGCTATTCTTCATGTTGCTCAAGCCACAAAAATTAGATTGTAGAAATAAAGAATCAACACTAAAATATGCTCGTCGTAAACGCTACCACGGAATTCAGTTGTTTGTGCTCCATCGAAACTAAAAAGTAACTCATAATGCCTCCAATATTTTGTGCATGTTAGAATTAAGGTGTGAGCTGAATTCAATTTGGAATGCTATTTCAGAATCCTATTCGAAGTCTATTTGGCAATTCTAGTTGAAATTCAATTGGAAGTTTGAAATTGGTTGGACTTGAAGATGTGAAAATATGGACTCTTGCTTGAGGGCTCAAAACAAGGAACTGGTGCTCGCTTGTCTTCAACTTGTCGCTTGAGTGGCAGTGTCGTCTGGCTTAGGTTTATTTCATGTTTTGACGCATTTTCAGCATTTTTTTTCCATCTATAACTCTACTTTTAGGCTTTGAAACGTTCTCTATATATAGTTAGCTTTTCATTGTGATTTAAACAAATTAGACAAATTTGTAAATATAAAATCTTTGTATTCTTTCTCCATATTTTAATGATTTCTTTTTTCTCCTCCAATTATCTTTTGTTCTTGTACATTTGTGATATTTACTTCGTTTGTGACATGTTCATCCTCATATTACAATAAAGTGGTATCAGAGCAAGGTTCGATAAAGTTAAGAGCCCAGCTTGATCTTTTGTGATATCAACCATGAAGTATGATATTCCGCTTTTGGATCGCAACACAAGATTTTCGTTGTGGTAAGTAAAGGTGCAATCAGTACTTTCTCAGATGGATTTGGATGATGCGTTATTGGGATTTGACAAGATGTTCACAACTTCAACGGGATTTCACAAGATATCCACAACTTGGACACGAGAAGAGAAACAACATAAGGATTAAAAGGTCCTTTCATAGATTCATTTTCATTTTTCAAATAATATTATTTAGGACGTTTTGATGGATAACACCTCCACTACATTATGGTTGAAATTGAGGCAAATTATGTATAACGAAGAATCTAACTAGCAAATTGCATTTGAAGTAGCATCTATATTCTTCATTGTATGATATAAGGTATATCTCTTAAAGATCACATAGCTATTTTTTAGGAAATCGTCGTTGATTTGAAAAGCTTGGAGGTTAAATATGATGAAGATGATCTCAGTTTGATTTTGTTGTATTCTTTGTCTGCTTCATATATGTCTTTTAGAGATACGATTTTATAGAGTCGTGATGCTTTCACCATGAAAAAGCTCATGATACTCTATTTTAAAAGGAAAAGATGAAACATCTTGTTTAATGCCATGTGCGGATTTAAAGAACCCTTCATATTCCCTATTTACTATAGTCGAGACCCAATTATTTTGAATCCTAAGATCGTTCTTTCTCCTCCAGTTTCATAAAAACCAAACGCTCATAACATTTTTAATAAAAACTCCCAGCTTATTTTGTCATAGACCT
Organism: Fraxinus baroniana; assembly: GCA_903798355.1. Lineage (NCBI taxonomy): Eukaryota > Viridiplantae > Streptophyta > Magnoliopsida > Lamiales > Oleaceae > Fraxinus > Fraxinus baroniana. The sequence continues at coordinate 10,567 of CAIGRO010249549.1, forward strand.
TTTAATTTCAAGTTAAAAAAGAACGTGCAACCCTCTGCATTGTTTATCTAGGTCATAAACAAACTCTTGTGCAAGTAGGATACTGTCAGAAATCAAGCGACCCAGTATGAAATCACTTTGGTTATTGATCGACTATTTTTACAAATGTACGAATCGTGACAAGTAATAATAGTGGATTATAAATAAGAATATTGTACCCAATGAGACGAGGAGTAACCAATTACCAAATCAAGAATTAGGTTTTAAGTAAAAATATACTAAAATTATCTAAATGTAACGAAGCTTACGAGTTCGTGAAGAACTTTCGGAATTAAGTGGTTAGAAATTTTGATTTTAGTTAGGTTATCTAATATTCATTCGATCCAAATTCAAGCAGCTCCATTTTTATGTGTGAACAACCGAATTAACCAAAACTAATAATATCTCTCTTGAGTAAAACTAATCCTACTCATATTCCCTAATTTACTATATTCCTATATAAATTCATTACACATGTAAAATATGATAGCCTAAGAATAACTAACCAAGAAAGGGAGAATTGATTTTGAATTTTTTTTCGAATAATTAATCTCAATTCAAGTAAGTAAAGACTAAATAAATTAATTCAAACAGTAAGTATGAATATAAAAGCGATAAGTAAAATGGAGAGATGATGCAAACAATATAATTGTGGAGGTTTGATTCAAAGCAATGATCTATGTCCTCTGTTACCAAGTTCGCTGGCACGAGTTTAGTTCAATCAATCATAGTTTCAAAACGAAGAAGAAGAAGAAGAAAAGCTAATGCAAAGTAAGTGCAAAAATCTTCTTAAAAATATATACCTCTTTCAATGAATAATTTGTGATAAATTAAGTACTAAGAGAGAAATTAGAAACTTTGATAAATATGATATTTACAAGTTTTATTCAATCAAAGTTTTAATATGAAAAAGTATAAAAAGTTTATGCAATATAAGTGCAAATATCTTCTTAAAAATATATCTCTTTTAAAACTGATATAGATAAATTAAGCACAAAGAGAAATGAAAAAATTTGATAAGAAAAATGATTCAAGAAGTTTGATCCAACAATCAAAATTTTTGCTATGAAAAAATAAATTTAAATAAATATAAAAAAAGTAACCTTAAAGAATATTTTTCAAACGAAAAACTTTGATGAGTAGATTTTCAAAAGTTAATTTCATCAAAAAAATTTCAAAACTAAATGATTTGATAATAATAAATGAGAAACCAAAATCAATATAATTTTGCGCAAAAGTATTTCATTTGAATGTTTTTAAGTGTTAAAATAAATAGTAAGTGAGTTGGTATTTATAACAATCAAATTGTCAAATATTCTTCCGAACTGGACAATCCATCCGGACGTCTGAAAAAGTAACGGACGACCAACTAGCTGTTGCGGTCAGAAAACGGTAAAAAAAATTGACCGTTGCGGATGAGGCGAATGTCCAGATGGACAGAAAAATTTCTGTCAAATCTAACGTCTTGTTTGGACAGTTCGATTGATTCGGACGTCCGGATGGTCAACTGAACGTCCAATTGATCGTTGACTTTTTTTTTTCTTTTTGGTGGAGATGTGATATGAAAATAACTCTTTGTGCACAAAATAATTTTTGAGCTATTATCATTCATTACTACAGATCAAAGTATTATACCTTTACATATGATCTAGAAAGCCTAATCTTTGATCCTCCTTCGAAGTTTCTTTCATGTTTGGCTCTTCAACTCTTAATGATCTCGAAAGCCTAGTTTTTGATTTTGCTTCAGAGTTTCTTTTATGTTTGGCTCTTAACTCTTGATCTTGATCTTCTTGATGTTTGACTTTAATACTTGACTTCGATCTTAACCTTCTTCATGAGCCCGATTTGACAGTCTTGATTTTGATCTTTTAAGCTCTCGTCTTGAATGATTTAACTTGAAAGTTTAACTTTCATTTTGATCTTCATTTTGAATCCAATTTAAATGTGTTGATTTTGACAATACTTAATTGATTTTAACATTGAACTATCATCACTCAAAATCAATTATTAGAAACAATATTAATCTTAATTGTTATGATCAAAATATTAAGGATGAAATCAACTACTTGCAACAAAATATTTATTAAATTGTAGTAATTTAATTATGATTGCATAAGCTATAAGAAATCTCTTATCAAAACTTATGTTATTATTGCAGGAGCTAAAGTATGTCTTATCTCAATCTCAATATTGTCCCTAAAAAAAGCAATTAGTGATCAAGAAATTCAATGTAAATTAAATAAAAAATAAACAATTAACACATAATCAAAGTTACATGAAATCTTTTGAATTAAATAAAAATTAACCTAGACTACGTCGGTCATCCTAACAATAAAGTATTTAGTCAATCACAATTGTGAAATTAAATAATGAAAAGATGAAAAATCACCATATTCAATAAAATGAAGATATAAAGTAATCCAAGCAATTGTGATTCTTCGACACCCAATTCCCAACAATTAATCTTCAAACTTTTCCTTGACTGAATGTAAAATTCTTGGCTAATGGGTGTCTTCAACCTTCAAAATCCCAAATTGGAGTCACAAATCCTTAAATATTAATATATATGGATGTGTAATTAGCCACAATAATATATTCACTAGTCTCTCCCTTGAATCAATATGAAGTCGTCTTATTTATAGACCTATATTTAGGTCTAAAATCGAGCGCCAAAGTTGATAGGAGTTGGTAATTGAATATGATTAGGAAAGCCATATTTTTCCCCACAATATCAGTATGCAATGCAACCATATGTGGGTTGCAATCGCAACATATGAATTTGTTTGGCTATTGCTTTGTTAAACTGATGTGTTACGATCGCAGTATATTCAGGCTACAACTAGTACTTTTTTAGATCTTGCAATTTGATGCATGAATCTACTTTCTCGTTTATCCCAAATCCTTTATTATTGTATTTGAGACCCTTCATCTTCCAAAACTTATATCTTGGTCCCTAAAATTCAGATTTCGTCCAACTTCATCCTTTTGGATCTATTCTCGTTCTTTTTCATCCGATGTTGTCAAATACCGAGTTTTCTCCTGGCCAAAGATAGAATTTTTTGATTGTACGGAAACTTATTTCAATTATTTAAAACTTCTTTTTTACTCGAAAGTATAGTAAGAAAAATAATTATCTATTGATACAAGATGACATTAATAATTATTCAACATGTTTAGTGGGGTGAGAACAACTTGATGTTCACTCCATGTTGAGCACCACTATAAGATTTTCTACCACCTCCATGAGGTTGTCTACTACCACCACGAGGCTGTCTACCCCCATGAAGTTGTCTACCACTCCCATGAGGTGGTCTATCACCATGAGACCATCTACCCCCACGAGGTCGTCTATCACCCCCATAAGGTCGTCTACCCCCATGAGGTTGTCTACTACCCCCATGAGGTGGCCTACCACTATGAGACCGTCTACCCTCATGATGTTGTCTACCACCCCCATGAGATTGTCTATCAGCATGAAGCCGTCCACACCTATGAGGTTGTCTATCACCCCCATGAGGTCGTCTACCACCTCCATGAGGTCGTCTACCCCCATGAGGTTGTCTACCACCCCCATGAGATTGTCTACCACCATGAGGCCATCTATCCCTATGAAGTTGTCTACCACCCCCATGAGGTTGTCTATTACCATGAGGTCGTTTGCCCCCACGAGATTGTCTATCACCTCCATAAGGTCAATACTATACTTAATCATTCAAATGGCAATGAGTAGGACGAAAACCACCCAACAGCGAATGTGGACACAACCAACTGCTTGATGAGTGTGGGTTACCACGCTAGAACGTGGGGAAAGTGGAAAGGACTACATGGAACACATGGCACCATTAACTGTTGAACACGTACATTGCAACATGTGCCTATAAATACCTCCAAGGTGAGAAAGGTATGGGGGGCTTGAAACCCGAATTTCTTACACACGCATTATACTATCAACTAATTTCTCTAAATCGGTGACTGATTCTCACGCCGGAGGTAGAACAAGGGAGAAAGCCCCGACCTCATTTTGCAAGTAGCAACCATTAATTGAAGTAGTCGGACCACCGTACTCTGTAAGGTAAACACGGAGGATAATCTCGCAAAACATTTCATTGGCGCCGTCTGTGGAAAACCACTGAACAAAAAAGCTATGTCAAAGAGACGGAGTAGGAGTGAAACGCACATGGTCGGAAATGCAACAGAGATGGAGTCAGAATCTGTCGCAAGGGGTAACGCCATCGCAGTATGTAACGCAAAGCCAATTTAGTACCTTGGAAATACAATGGCTGCCATGATGACCTCTTACAGAGTCTACCACAGAAAATCACAGCCACACCACAGAATTCGTCGGAGGCAGTACATGACCAGCCACCCCAGGTGGTGCAAGCGGTTA
>CAIGRO010249578.1:0-11695 GCA_903798355.1 Fraxinus baroniana
TTCTGTTTGACCATTTTTTGGGGTCAACATATTCAAATTCACATTTTCTCTTCTTATTGATGTATCCTCTTTGTTTCTCCTTAAATTACATGTTTTCAGGCATCTACAATGAAGTATGCCGTGGCATTTAAATATTGAATACATAGAGGAAACATGGAGGAAGGCCGAAGAACCATGAAGTCGATACAAGATTGTTTAGGTTTCTTAATCTGTATCGTGTTTGTTAAGAAATCAAAGTTGTTATAAACTGTATCGTGTTTGTTAAGAAATCAAAGTTGTTATTTCTAGTTTGATGTTACTGTTGTGTAGTCCTAGTTTTTGGGAATTAGTTAATTTGTTTTGGTTGTTCTATTTTTATGGTTGCTGCTGTTTTTATGACTATTTTTACTGATGTACTGCCTATATAAAGGCTATTAGCTGATGAATAAAGTGTGACTTGTTCTAACTAATTCTCACCTTTTTACTATCTTTATACTGCAACAGTGGTATTAGAGTCAAGTTCAAGAGTGAAAGTGTGTGTGAGAACACCTGAGTGTGAGTGAAACACAAGAGAGTGAAAGAGATAGTAAATGAGAACCTTCAATTTGTAGCAGCAAAATACCATGACGTTTGAAAAGGTGACTGATAATTTTGTCCAACCAGCTATACCTCGCTTTGATGGTCACTACAACCATTGGAGCATGTTGATGGAAATTTTTTTGAGATCAAAGCAATATTGGTCTCTTGTAGAAAATGATTTTGAAGAACCAGAAAGTGGAGTTGTGCTCACAAATGCACAACGAAAGAAACTTGATGAGCAGAAGCTAATTGATTTAAAGGTGAAAATTATTTGTTTCAGGCCATATATCGTTCTATTTTGGAGACTATTCTTGACAAAAGTACTTCTAAAGAGATCTGGGATTCTATGAAAAAGAAATACAAATGTTCAGCAAAAGTTAAGCATTCTCAACTTCAAGCTCTTTGCAAAGAATTTGAGACTTCAAATAAAGCAAGGAGAGTCAGTGAATGACTATTTTTTAAGAACACTGGCAATTGCAAATAAAATGCGGCTATATGGTGACAAGATGATAGATGTCTCCATAATTGAGAATATTCTTCGATCAATGACTCCAAATCTTGACTATGTTGTTTGTTCAATTGAAGAGTCAAATGACATAAATGAACTCTCAATTGATGAACTCCAAAGTTCTTTGCAAGTCCATGAGCAAAAGGTGAACTAGAGCTGCAGTACCGTCTCCGATGAACAGGCATTGAAGGCTTCAATCAATATTGAATCCTCAGGTTCAAGAGGAAGAGGCGGAGGCCGAGGTAGAGGTAGAGGAAGAGGAGGCAGAGGAAACCCAGAGGGAGGTAGAACCACTGGTAATCAATCTCCAGACTTCAGTAAAGACCGTAGCAATCAAAATTTCGACAAATCCAATGTAGAATGCTTTAGATGTCATAAGTATGGGCACTGTTGTTCTGAATGCTACACCAATCTTCAAAAACATAAAAGAAAGGATAAAGAGCAGTCCAATTTTACAGAGAAAATGGAGCAAGAAACACTCTTGATAGCATTCCATGGAAGGAAAATGTTGTTGAACCAGATCCGTAGTATCTTGACACATGTTGCAGCAATCATATGTGTGGCAGTAAGTCATTCTTTTCCCAATTAAATGAAGAATTCACACTACTGTAAGCTTTGGTGATCATTCTAAAGTAAGTGTTATGGGAAAGGGTGATGTTAAAATCATGACTAATGGGGGTAGTACAGAGACTCTCAAATGTGTTTTATATCCCTAATTTGAAAAGCAATTTGTTGAGCATGAGACAACTACAGGAGAAAGGATATGTGGCTACAATTAGAGATGGTGCTTGTGAGATTCATGATCCCAATAAAGACCTAACAATCGCCCATGTGAAGAAGACTCCGAACAGATTATTTCCGCTATGAATTAAGAGCATTCAGATGGATGATCTAGCATGGCTTTGGCATTTCGTTATGGCCATCTAAACTTCAATGGATTGAGAACTCTTTCTCAAAAGAACATGGTGATTGGCCTACCTCAGATTGTTCATCCCGCCAAAATATACGAAGAATGTGCTGTTGGTAAACAACATCGTGAAAAATTCCCAAAAAGGAAAGGCATAGAGAGCTCAAAGACTATTAGAGTTGATTCATTCAGATATCTGTGGTCCTATCAATCCTGCATCAAATGGCAAAAAGAAATACTTTATTTCTTTTACTGATAATTATTGTCGAAAAACATGGGTTTATTTTTTTCAAGAAAAACTTGAAGCTTCAAAAGCATTTAAAAGCTTTAAAGCTCAAGTAGAGAATGAAGCTAGAATGACTATTAAAATTCTCCGCACCGATTGTGGTGGTGAATACATATCTCGGGATTTCTCCAAATTCTGCGACGAGTATGGAATTTAGAGGCAATTGACAACAACCTATACACCCCCAACAAAATGGTGTATCAGAGAGGAAAAACCAAAATATCTTGAACATGGTGTGAAGCATGGTGGCAAATGAGAGAGTTCCAAAGTGATTCTGGCCAGAAGCAGTGAATTGGAGTATTCATATTTTAAATCGGTGTCCTATATTTGCCATTCAAAATATGACACCAAAAGAAGCCTGGAGTGGACAAAAGCCAGTTGTTGATCACTTCAAAGTCTTTGGGTGCATTGCATATGTACATATTCCAGATGAGAAAAGGAAGAAGCTGGATGATGAAGGTGCTAAATGTGTCATTGTTGGGGAGATTAAACAATCAAAAGCTTATAAATTGTTCAATCCTACTACAGAAAAGATTGTCATCAGTAGAGATTTAGTTTTTAATGAAGAAAACACATGGAATTGGGCTGAAATGGGTACTGGGCAGCATCAAATACTCGTGATTTTTTATGAAGAAGAAGTAGAAATACAGCCACAGCAGCAAATACTTGTTGAACCTACTTCAAATCAACAATTGCAACAACAACTTTGCCTCTATAAGACTTAACCAACAAGAGATGATACTCGACCTCAACGAACTCGAAAGAGACCAGCATGGATGACTGATTATGAAGTAATAGGGATTGATCAAACAGAGGACCACTAACCCTTTTGCTCTATTTTCAAATTGTGATCCTACGTCTTTTGAAGAAGCAGTAAAAGAGTCAAAATTGAGGAAGGCAATGGATAATGAGATAGCAACCATTGAAAAAAATAATACCTAGGAACTTCCAGAAGGCCAAAAGTCTATTGGAGTGAAGTGGGTTTACAAAACTAAGCTAAACGAAAAGGGGGAAGTTGACAAATTCAAAACACGCTTGGTTGCGAAAGGTTACAAGCAAGAATCTGGGGTTGATTACACTGAAGTTTTTGCTCCAAATGTAAAACACAACACAATCAGAATGATGATTGCATTGGTAGCACAAAATTCAAAGCCCATCTTCCAGCTAGATGTCAAATCGGCTTTCCTACATGGAGAATTACAAGAGTAGGTATTTATTGATCAACCTCCTGGTTATGTTAATATTGGCAATGAACATAAAGTGTATAAGTTAAAAAGGGCCTTGTATGGTTTAAAACAGCCCCCATGGGCTTGGTATGGTCGAATTGAAGCTTATTTCTTGAAGGAAGATTTCAAAAAATGTCCTTATGAACACACGCTATTCATTAAATTAGAAGATGATGGGAGGGTGCTCATAGTATGCCCTAATGTGGATGATTTAATCTACAACAGAAATGATAAGGCCATGTTTTATAAATTTAAGGAGTCTATGATGGTTGAGTTCTATATGAGCGATCTTGGGTTGATGCATTACTTTTTTGGAATAGAAGTGACTCGATCTGCTGATGAAATATTTATTTGTAACACCCTGAAAATTTACAGAATAAAATTATTTATTTCATCTACTACTTTTCATATTTTGAAAGTTGATGGACTAAAGTGACATATATTAAATTAAATTTTATTTGGGCCAAACATTTAATTATCGATACAACAATGATAAATATACTAATTCTAGGCTCATTGGATAGCTCGAAATTAATCATGTATATTAGGCTTGAGAAAAAGTCGATTCGAATAAGTTAGGACCAAGATTTTTTAGTTTATAAAAGTGGTTACTAATTTATTTTTTTTATTATTTAAATATTGTATTTAAAATAAGGTGTGTGTGTGCAAGTGTAGCTGAAAAATAAAAGTGTAACTTTGTTTTAAAACGATTCATTGCCTTGATCTTGGGAAATTGATGGGAGTTGATAATTATGTTTAGTTTAATATTATTTATTTGTCTTGATTTTAGGAATTAATAGGGATGTTTTTGCCATGTGTAGATTGATAGGAAAGAAAATGATTTTAAGGATTTAATTAGGTTAATATTATATGTAAAATAAACGTGTTTTATTATTTAAATTAGCACCATTTTTACCTAATTTTATGCAATTAGGAGCTTTATTATTTAATTAGCACCAATTCCACCTAATTAGGTGTCATTAGATTTAAGGGCTTTGCCTATATATATATAACTTTTGCATTGGGTTTGAGCACCACATTGAAGCAAAATAAATCCTAAATTCATAAGGTATCCAAAATTTTGTTGTGTTTGGCAATCATTAGTTAACTCATATTTTATTATAGAATATGATTCCGACTTTTTCTTAGCACATTGACACGACAACAGCAAAAATATTTTGGGAACGAGAATTTCTTACTTTTTTCCAACAATTCTATTATCGAACGAGGTAGGATACTATGTGCAAGTTGATGTCCTTGCAAAGTTGTAATTTTTTTCTACGTAATTTATTTCATAAAAGGCTAATTGACCCACGGGTCTCAACGAAATGAAATGAAATGTGAGATCTCCTTCGGATTTTCTCAATATGTTGCACAGAAATGTGTTAGAGCATTATATTGATCTCCGATTGCTTTTGATGAAATGATGATATTGAATGTTGTAAATTTATGTTTAAAAAATTATTATATTGTTTTGGACGCACGTATCCTACTAAGTTTAAATTACTCATTCTTTCAAATTTTAACATTTCAGGTTTGATCGGTCAACGTGGATGGTGGCTGGGCGGTGGGCGGTGTGCCAAGTAATAAATTTTCAAGAAAAACATTCAATAATAAATTTTGTTAAGTTGTTCCGTGTTTTTACGTATTTCCATTTAATGTTCTTAAATTCTTGACACTGTTTTATTCAATTTCGTATATTAAGGTTCAAATGGTTTAAATTCTCAATTAAATAATTTCGCTTCGAATGTGATTATGAAATGGTATCGGTAACATCCTAAAATTTAAGCCAATATGATTTGGGGCATTACAGTATGGTATCAAAGCAAATGTTTACTTTTCTGTAGACTTTTTTAAAAAAAAATATTGAAATGTCACTGTTCATGGATGAACAATGATGTGAAATAGTGAAAAAAAAATTGCAATTGTGTTCATTCTTCTCTCATGAACACGCATAGCACACCTTCAATCTCCTCCAACAAACAAGCACCTTCATTTATTTCTCTTCATTTTCTTCACAACATTTCAACAAGAAAATTGGCAACACCATTTTTGAAACATTGAAAACACTGCACTTGAAAACGAACACGCACGGTACTCATATTCAAAAAAAAAAAAATCACACGGGCTGAACCCGGTTTTTAATCATACAACTCACGGCATCTTCAATTCTCCAACACAAACGGCACCTTGTCTTTCTCACACACATGGCACTTTGCACATAACAACTTGCATCTCAAATACTCACAAAAACCATCGAGAATCCACCACTAGGCATTGAGTTTAATTACTCCTTCATCAATTTTATCCACTACACTTGAGCTAGTCAAAGGAAATTCTAGGTGATGCATCTCATTCTCTTATTTTTTTGTATACTGTCCGCGTGAAAGGTACAATTTCTTTTCTAATAAATTGATTCTAAAATATATAAGATGAAATAGTAGTTGCATAAATAACAGTAAGCTTTGTGAATGAATCAAAAATTGTCTATAACTTGTAATTTTATTATATTCTTATATGATTGTATATGGCTGTTTCTATATAGATTCGTGTCTTATCTTCTAATTCTTGAAAAGTCGTGGCATTCAAATTTTGTCTTCAATATAATCATTGTGGAATAAATATTTGGGTAGATTTATACTAGAAAATATTTTTATCCCATTTGAATATTAATGATCTCAGTTTTATTCTTGATCCTTTGAATGTGATATTAGACGACCTCGGTTAAATCAACTAGTTAATGTAGTTTGTTAAAAAAGAAAAAAAAAGGTTTTAAATGATAACTGGCATATTTGTTCCTTGTTTAAATGTTAGTTATTAATAATTGTTGTATAATAGTTTAAATTGATTTCAAAGAGATATTAGTACCGAACTTTTATGTTTGAATGTTATTTGTAATAATTGCTATTTGTCTAGCCTAATCTTGCTTCATGTTTGTAGTTTAAGTTCACATATGATCAATATTTATGTTCCCTTGATGAAAAAAAAAAATCTTTTTTTTACCTATGAATTTATTTAATGATATAATTTGAGATTTAATAATGTTTTCTAGAAAATTTATTTCAAAAGACAATTTAGTTTTTTTTTTTTCACTCATTGCTTGAGTTTTCTTGATTTGCATATTCGCAAGATTAATTGAAAGGTTTTGTCAAAAAGACATAAATTGTCTAAGGAAAGTTTGGGATTTAAGTGGTCCACTGGTGACCCCCTCGTCTCCTGGAAGCCTTTTAGTTGCACGTTATTCAAATCATTAAGACAAAGGCAAAAAAAAAAAAAAAAAGACTATTAAACTATATGATATGATGCTATTATAAACATTTTAGTTAACAAACATGAATTTGAACAAGGTTCTTGACACCTAGTATTCACCAATCAACTACCATCTAACGGACCGAAGGTACGTAAAATGTTTATTTAAAATTTTTGAGCATGAGATATATGTCCACATATTTAATTCGAGAAATGTTCGAAATGAAATGAAATGTTTTATTCTAGTATAAATTATGAGCATGATGATAAATATATTTGCTTCCATTTATGAATTATTTTCCCGCATACTTTTAAACAATTTTGATAGAAGCATAATATTTTATTTTATCCCTAAAACAAATTATGCAAGCATAAAAGACAAAGTGTTATCATTAATAAAATATTAAGCATAACTGGATTTGGCTTATATGTGACAGACATGGTTAGAATTAGAGAGACTGCTAGGAAGACAATGGCTAGTAGGGTTGTTCTAAACCATAGGGCAATTGTTGTCCAAGCCTACGAGAATTATGAGGCAGACCCGACTCACACACTTATTGAGCATGTGGAGGAAGTCTTCGCTAGATGGACTGCGACAAAGGATGTAGGACATGAGGTTGCACATCTTCAAGCTGTTAACAATTTTATCCACACACTACCACATCAGTGGGGAGACATGGGCATTGTGGTTAGGGACGAATTACTAGAGGGTAACCCTCTGGAGCGCCCAGAAATGATTGAGTTTGAGCTGTACTGTGAAACCTTCCTAGATATGTGGATTTCTACTCTCGAACCTGAACTTGACCCAGAGGAAAACCCAGAAGAGGAGCTGTATTATGAATATGATTCGGAGCTAGGGGATGAGCGGGAGTAGATACCATATTATGAATATGATTCGGAGCTAGGGGATGAGCCGGAGTATATACCAGGACTAGAGCTAGAACCAAAGCACGAGCTAGGGTTCAAGCTAGACCCTGAACTAGAAGTTGGCTAGGAATCTGAGCCTGACTCATGTATATCATTGGATGATGAAGCCCCTCCATTTAAGCTATGTAGGATTCAAAATGTTTGGACTAGTGAAGATGAAGACTAGCAACCTAGAGATGGTTTAGTTAAAATAAATGTTTTCATTTTCCCAAAAAAAAAAAAATTGTATCCAGTACTTGGAATAAGCCATAGGTTTTCTTCATCGTCCACAATTTAATTCTTCCAATCATCCCTCATGTATTCTAGGATTTAAAATTTTATGAAAATATATTGAGATGTTGACTATTTCGAAGATGAAATTTATTTGGTGGATTTGAAGGAAATGGCACGTTAACCAACACAAGCTGCTATGTTTAAGGATTTGTTGAGAGCTGTGCAAGACTGTGGTAAGCAACAAACAAAAGCACCTCCCCAGAATGCACAGAATAACTCCAACTCCAAGAGCTCAGTCGTGGAATAGTTTCATCGTTACAAGTCCCCTACCTTTAACGAAGTGGCTGACCTTTTGGTAGCCAAGGAATGGATAACGGGTTTAGAACGTATCTTCAAGCACCTCTCCTGCACTGATATCCAAAAAATTTTATGTGCGGAGTTCATGATAATCGATACAATGAGACACTGGTGGGAGTCCGTTTCACGCACTAGGACTGAGGTACAACAACGTGACCTCACTTGGGCAATTTTCAAAAATGAGGTTATGGGAAAATATTTTCCACAAGCCTTAAGAGATCGTAAGGAGACAGAATTTCTGCAACTTAAACAACGAAGGATGACATTGGTCGATTAACTTTCTAGGTATACGACACATTTGGTGGATACAGAGCAGAAGAAAGCTAGAAGGTTCGAACTCGGACTACGCCCTGAAATTGAAGGAATCCTGGCATCGCATGAATTTATCACGTACAGTCGGGTTCTACAATGAGATCAGGCAATTTCAAATTGACTGGAAATTGATCAGACAGTCCAGAAAAGTACTGAATTTTCAGGAAAAAGGAAAAGGAATGGACTAAACGAAGGTAAGGGAAATGAACAAAACAAGAGGGTTAGCTTTGAAAGTGGTTATGGTCAAGCAAGCCGAATAATATTCTTACTCTAAGTCCTAAGTGCAATAAGGCCCATAGAGGCGAGTGTTGGTATGGAAAGAATGTGTACTATCGATATGGCAAGCATGGCCATATTGCTACAAATTACCATGAGCCCTCACCAAAGTAGGACAATGAACAAAGCAAAAAGGGGACAGCCAGAGTGTTTGCCTTAACCCAATAGGAGGCAACTGAGGATTAAGACGCGATGATCGGTATTCTATCAATATCTAAACTACTTGTTTATGTTCTTATACACTCTGAAGCAACTCATTCATTATTTATATTATTATTAATTATCTTACTATTTGTGAAGAAGCTGTTAGTGTTTTAGAAGTTACTACCCTATTAGACAATACGGTTAATACCAATCGATGACTAGGATGGTCAAGATGAATGGAAAAGATTCTATAGCTAACATATAACTTTTAGAGATGAAGGTTTTTTTGTTGCCAACTTAGGAATAGATTGGATGGGAAACTTTCATACGACAATTCGATACTTTGAGAAGAAGGTAAATTTTTTTTTGAAGTTTGGGAAGAAGAAATCAAGGTCCTAAGACTTTTCACTTAGATAAGATAATTTCGCGGACAAAATTAATTTAAGGAGGTGAGACTGTAACACCCCGAAAATTTACAGAATAAAAATATTTATTTCATCTACTGCTTTTTATAATTTGAAAGTTGATGGACTAAAGTGACATCTATTAAATTCAATCTTATTTGGGCCAAACATTTAATTATCGATACAATAATAATAAATATATCAATTTTGGGCTCATTGGATGTATTAGGCTCGAGAAAAAGTTGATTCGAATAAGATAGGCCCAAGATTTTTCAGTTTATAAAAGTGGTTACTAATTGATTTTTATTATTATTATTTAAATATTGTATTTAAAAAAAAAAGGTGTGTGTGTGCATGTGTAGCTAAAAAAAAAAAGAGTGTAAATTTGTTTTTAAATGATTCATTGCCTTGATCTCAAGAAATTGATGGGAGTTGACAATTAGGTTTAGTTTAATATTATTTATTTGTCTTGATTTTAGGAATTGATAGGGATGTTTTTGCCATGTGTAGATTGATAGGAAAGAAAATGATTTTAACGATTTAATTAGGTTAATATTATATGTAAAAAACGTGTTTTATTATTTAAATTAGCAGTTTAGCACAATTTTTACCTAATTTTATGCCATTAGGAGTTTTATTATTTAATTAGCACCAATTACACCTAATTAGGTGCCATTAGATTTAAGTACTTTGCCTATATATATACAACTTTTGCATTGGGTTTGGGTAGCAAAATAAATCCTAAATTCATAAGGTATCCAAAATTTTGTTGTGCTTGGCAATCATTAGTTAACTCATATTTTATTATAGAATATAATTTCGACTTTTTCTTAGCACATAGACACGACAACAGCAAAAGGTTTTGGGAACGAGAATTTCTTACTTTCTTCCAACAATTATATTATCAAACGAGGTAGGATACTATGTGCAAGTTGATGTCCTTGCAATGTTATAATTTTTTTCTATGTAATTTATTTCATGAAATGTTAGTTGACCTGCGGCTCTCAACAAAATGAAATGAAATGTGAGATCTCCTTCGGGCTTTCTCAATAGGTTGCACATAAATGTGTTAGAGTATTCGATTGATCTCCGATTGCTTTTGATGAAATGATGATATTAAATGTTGTAAATTTATGTTTAAAAAGTTATTATATTGTTTTGGACGCAAGTATCCTACTAAGTTTAAATTACCCATTCCTTCAAATTTTAACATTTCAGGTTTGATCGGTCAACTTGGATGGTGGTTGGGCGGTGTGTGGGTTGCCAAGTAATAAATTTTAAAAAAAAACATTCAATAATAAATTTTGTTAAGTTGTTCCGTATTTTTACGTATTTCCATTTAATGTTCTTAAATTCTTGACACTATGTTTTATTCAATTCCGTATATTAAGGTTCAAATGGTTTAAATTCTCAATTAAATAATTTTGCTTCAAGTATGATTATGAAATGGTATCGGTAACACCCCACAATTTAAGTCAATAAAATTTGGAGCGTTACATTATTTGTTAAGAAAAAGTATGTGAACGAACTGTTAGACAGGTTTCAAATGCAAAATTGCAATTCTTTAAATACTCTTATGGATGCAAGTTTGAAACTTGTCAAAAATCCTAAAGGTAAGAAAGTTGACAGCACTGTTTACAAGCAAATTGTGGGAAGTCTAATGTATTTAACCTCAACAAGGCCATATATAATGTATGTTGTGAGCATAATCAGTAGATACATGGAAAGTCCTAAGGAGATACATCTTCTTGCTGCAAAAAGGATTTTCAAGTACTAGCAAGGTACTACTAAATACGGGCTGCTTTACAAAAAGGGTGGAAATTCAAGTCTATTTGGATTCACATATTCTGACAATGCTGGAGATCCTAATAATAGAAAAGGTAAATCTGGTTATGTATTCATGATGGGAGCAGCAACAATTTCATGGTCTTCTAAGAAGCAATCAATTGTAACCTTATCAACAACTGAAGCTGAGTTTGTAGCAACAGCATGATGTGCTTGTCAAGCAATCTGGTTGCGAAATATTCTTGAAGAATTTCAGTTCAAGCAACAAGGACCTACTTCTATTTATTGTGATAATGGATTAGCAATTAAGCTCTCCAAGAATCATGTGCTTCATGGGATGAGTAAACATATAGATGTCGGATTTCACTTCCTAAGGGATCTTACTAAGGAAGGAGTTAGGGTCCGTTTGATTACAAGGGTGGAAAATGGGTGGAAAGAAAATGTTTTACTGAGAATTGAAATGCCTGGAATTTGTTTTACTGGAAATTATAATTAATTGTGTTTGATTGGTATAATTTTCCACCTGGAAAATGTTGAAAGTTT
>CAIGRO010249608.1:0-10294 GCA_903798355.1 Fraxinus baroniana
AATTAGGGAAAATGACGTTATGCGCAAGAAAATGCAAAGCTAGGGACGAAAAAAAAAAAAAAATCATAGGTAGGGACGTTTTCCACACAACCCATCATAGGTAGGGACGTTTTGCGCCAATTACCATATATATATATATATTATTTAAACCTACTATATACATTTATCAGATTTTTTTTTTATTTTCAACCACACATTCTACATCAATCTACTATTCCAGAATACATTTTTAAAAATTAATATGGCTCAAACACGCCCTAATTTTAGAAATAAAATATTCAATTCAGTTTCACTCTGATTAAAGTTTTTGGTTGATCTCACTTAAGAAATAAGGTTGGACCAGTTGGAAATAGACATGTTGGATCACATAACATGTAATTTTCATATTACACTTCTTTGATTGATATATGTCATTTGGTTGTATGGGTGTACGTGATCATTGATGGATTTAGTCACGCTAAATGTGGTGAAAATCGCTTTGATCCTATATCAATATGACTGATGGACGCGATTGTTTGAAATACCCATAATAATAATAGCAAAATTTTGAGCTTGTAAGGTTGTGCACATTTGAAAGGTTACAACAATATGACTGATGGACGAGATTGTTTGAAATACTCATAATAATAATAATAGCAAAATTTTGAGCTCATCAGGTTGTGCACATTTGAAAGGTTACACGTATGGCCCGTGAGAGATTGTTGAAAAATTCTAACATATTTGGGGTCACACGTATCTTATTAAAATGTGTGGTGTTATTATTTACAATATATTAGTCAATTAAAGTGATCCACTAAAGATGAAATTTGATTAATGGGTATTAATTTTTATGGAATTAAAGTGTAGATACCGAAAGTTTGTTTTATATTGTTGATGGCCAATTTAAAACAAATGAAAGATAGAGAATAGTTATTATCTTATGAATATATGGGTTATAGTCCCTATTTTGAGTGTGTTCTTCAAAATTTCTATATCCCCATCAATAGAAATCAAAATGGAGTGAAGTTCACAAATCAAATTGGAAGATCGTGATCCATTCAGGTAAATAATCCGAAATCTATGGTTTAAGGTATGTTTTATGCTTCCGCTATTTTTATTCTCATTGATTTCAACATGGATG
This sequence comes from Fraxinus baroniana, assembly GCA_903798355.1. Lineage (NCBI taxonomy): Eukaryota > Viridiplantae > Streptophyta > Magnoliopsida > Lamiales > Oleaceae > Fraxinus > Fraxinus baroniana. The sequence continues at coordinate 1,121 of CAIGRO010249608.1, forward strand.
ATTATATTAAAGAAATGGTTTGGTGAATTATAAGGTTTGATAATGTTTTGGATAGATAATCCTTTTATGAATTTCTATCAAAAAATAGCAAGGTAGAAACTCGAGAGAGTTTATTTAATTTTTTGAATTTCGTATGCACTTGTAATCGTTATTTTAATATAGTGAAGATTGAATTTTGTAACGAATTAGGTTTGTTTTTTTGTTTTTTTTTTTTTTCTAAAAGGAAATTGTGGTCCACCTATAACCAAATAATCACTTCCTTTCATTTATGGGCTCTGCTGGCCAATTTAATTCAATATGCTTTAGCATCAATGGAATTATGAAGCATTAGGTGTGAATAGGTTTTATATTTACTGACACGTGGACATGTTTCGTGAAAGAAATTATTTATTGGAAAAATTGACGTCGAAGTTCCCAACTTTCCGAAAGCGCCTAATGTGGTTATCAGTCTTTATTTTTCGACACTTGAGTCCTCATCTTTTAAGGTTTGTAACACCTCTATTATTTGTATTTATTATTTATTTTTTAGTCTTCAAAAAGTATTGCATGGATAGCAAATTGCCTCGTCCCCATTTTTATTTTATTTTAAATTAATATTTTTAAATCTAAATCATATTAAAATTAAAATAAATTAATAAACAAATAGATTTGACTGGAGAGATTCAAATCCCCGCCTTGCTTCGTTCCCACATTGATTCTCTTCAGAGGTGGACGCAGAATTTTAAAGTTAGGGGGCACAATCAAACTTGCAAATAAATTGAGAGAAATTTTACAATCGAAAATTTACGTCCAAAAAAATCATATCCCATGTAATTTTGCATCCGAAAATTTACATGGAATATGACTTTTTCGGATGTAAAATTTCGAATTTTTTTGATAACATATTCCATATAAAACTTCCTAATAAAATGATGAAAATTACATTAAGAATTTGTATCGCAAAAATAATAAATGTTAATGAAATAATTGAATTTTCTTTTTTAAAAGTGCGAGTTAGACGTCTTTATTTAAAATTCACGTTTAACATATTTTTAACTATTTTCGATATCTGTTTGGACTATTCAATATGCCCATAATGTAGTTTTTGAAATAAATTTTCTGATGACATAAGTAATTTATAGATTCGATTAGTGTACGATCGTTGGAGAATTTTTAAAATTAGCATATTATCGAAATTCAAATTTATTGTGATTTTACACGTTTGTTGGAGATTAAAATCAATTTTTTAGTAAATTTTGATAAAAGTTAAACAGTTATGAATTCCATGAAATATTTTATTAAAATTAATTGTTAATTTAGATTTATATTAAAATTTATATTCCAATCGATACCAAACATGATTTTATATATAAAAAATTCTCAAAAGTTGGGAGGCATGTGCCCTCTCGAGTCCGCTAGTGACTCTTCACTACAAAGAAAAAAGGGCGTCTTCAAAGACAAAGTTTTGCATTGTTGATGTCTTGAATTCTGTAGGTAAAACTTTTTGTGATCAAATCCTTCTATCGATAAATCGGATAGTGAAACCCTCACTGATAAATTTTTTTGATTGTCAGTAAATTAGCGACAAAAAAATTTAGGGTCCGTTTGATTGCAAATGTGGAATTTGGGTGGAAAGAAAATGTTTTACAGGGAATTGATTTTCCTAGAAAATGTTTTACTGATAATTGTAATTACTTGTGTTTGATTGATATAATTTTTCATGTGGAAAATATTTAAATTTTGAATCTTTTGGTGTTCATTTGACTTTTTTTTTTATGAAAAATGTTCATTGAAGGAGTTTTTTTTTTTTTTTTTTACAATTGGTGATAAAATTTTTTTCCATTGAAAAAAAAAAAAAATAAAAAAAAAATAAAAATAAAAATAAAAATAAAAATAAAAATAAAAAGAAAACCTTTTCCCATCACTTAGGAGTGAAAAAGGTTTTCCACAAAAGCCTTAAAAATGTGCAAGTGGGGGAGGTGGAAAAAAGTTTTGATATAATTGGGTGATTTGATTTAATTTCAGTGTATTAAGTTAAAAATATTATTTTAATTCTGAATGGTAAAACTTTTTTGTATCCATTGTTGAAAATCAAGATTTTAATCTAAATTAAAATTAATAATAAATTTTAGCCACACATTTCATTTACTTTTATCAAAATCTAATAAAAATCATATTTTAATCCTCACCAAGCATGACCATAGTATATTGAAAGGAATTGGGTTCTATCTTAAAAGCATAATTTGTAAAATTCACACATAGCCAAATTCTACTATTAAAACTTTTCTAAAGTCAATATTGAATTTTGTTAATTATTTTTCAACGTACGAACTTATAAATACATGTAAGGTGGTACTTGGCATACGCATCCGTACTATTGTTGGTTGTTGCCGACCGACTACCCATAGTGGTAGCTAACCATTGACAACAACATTTAATTTAGCTCCATTGGTTTTAGTTAGAATGTTGATAAAAATCTAAATAAAAGTCTACTGTTAATTTTGAGTACACATTTGATGAGACATACAATTTTTATCAATTTTTTAATCATAAATTTTATTAATTTTTATCAAAATTAATTAAAAATCTGATTTTAGCAAAATCAAACAGGAATTTAAGTTATTAATTGTACTAGAACACATTATCTAAGTTATCATGAAAGTAATGGATATTTTGCTAATTTGATTTATTAATTTGTTAAATAATTGACAAGAGCAACAATTATTATTGCAACTTGATTCTGCAGTACAAAAATCGAGTGTAACAATGGCATTATGGCAATAATAGTAATAGAAAATCACATATAGGTCCTCAACTTATTTGAAATATAGTACGTAGGTTTCAACTTTCAATTCTAGCAATCGAATCCCCAACTAATTCATATATCCGTTTTGAGTATCTAATTTAAGAAAAACCGCTTGATTCAATTCGATTTGGTTCTGATCCAATTCAATCGGCTCAGCTCGCCAGTTTTGTTCAACCCTAATAGCTAGAAGTCAATTTCGATGGTACAACCGATTGGTGCATAGTCTGTAATACTAGTTTGACTTTCCTAACCCCTATTTGACAACCTTTATTTTAAAACTTTTTTTTTTCTATATACTCATTTTCAACCGCACATTCACACAATAATTACACGTAAATTTCAAAACTTTTCAACGAATTTTTTTTTTTTAAGTATTTGTACGCAAGTCAACATGCATTAAAAAGTTACTCATAAATTTTACATATTTACTGTCATATACGCTTCCATATATTTTATTGACTACGATCTGTATTTTGTTATAACCTCATGTTAAGTTTAGAAAATTTACTTGTAAGCAAGTTTGCTTATATAGTAAATAAGTTATTATTGATTGAACTTAGAAATAAGCATATGACTTATTTCGACGAATTAATTTTAAAATAAATAACTTTTAACTTATAAGTTTAAAAATATATAGGGTAAGGTTAGTATACAACAGAAAATCCACCTAAGAAATATTGTTCATTTAATTGTCTTACCTGCCTTCATTCATTGCTAGCTCATCAATTTTCAGCCTTTAAATTCTCCACTATCACCACTTCCTTCCTCCCATCTCCACCACCTTCTTCTCCTGATCTCCTACCTTTCTCTTCTCCCAACTAGCCCTCTTTCTCTCTCTCTCTCTAGAAATGCCACAAGTGTTGCCAAATTTCTCTAGTTCTGTCAAACTCAAGTATGTCAAACTTGGGTACCAATACCTTGTTGATCACATTCTGTCCTTCTTATTGATTCCAATCATGGTGGGAATTTCAGTCCAAATTATCCTGTTAGGCCCGGAAGAAATGCTCAAAATTTGGCGATCACTCAATATTGACCTTGTGCAAATCTTGTGCTCTTCTTTCTTGATCATCTTGATTTGCACTTTCTACTTCATGTCAAAGCCTCGGTCGATATATCTAGTTGATTATGCCTGTTACAAGCCACCCATAACATATCGTGTCCCTTTCTCGACTTTCATGGAACACTCTAGACTAATTCTAAAGGATAATCTCAAAAGCGTCGATTTTCAAATGCGAATTCTTGAAAGATCAGGCCTTGGAGAAGAAACCTGTTTACCTCCTGCAATTCACTATATCCCTCCAACCCCTACAATGGAAGCAGCCCGAGGAGAAGCCGCGGAAGTCATTTTCTCTGCCATCGATTCCCTTATGCAGAAAACCGGGATCAAAGCGAAAGATATTGACATTCTTATCGTAAATTGCAGCCTTTTTTCTCCCACACCATCCCTTTCAGCTGTGGTTGTGAATAAGTACAAACTCAGGAGTAACATAAAGAGTTACAATCTTTCTGGTATGGGGTGTAGTGCGGGCTTAATATCAATGGATTTGGCTAGAGATCTTCTGCAGGCACATCCAAATTCATATGCACTTGTTGTTAGTACTGAAATTATTACGCCAAATTACTATAAAGGTTCAGAAAGGGCAATGCTTCTTCCAAATTGCTTGTTTCGAATGGGCGGTGCTGCAATTCTTTTATCGAACAAGAGTCGTGATAAACGTCGTGCTAAGTATCAATTAGTGCATGTGGTTAGAACCCACAAGGGTTCTGATGATAAGGCCTATAAATGTGTTTATGAACAAGAAGATTCGCAGGGAAAAGTTGGGATTAATTTGTCAAAAGACCTTATGGTTATAGCTGGTGAAGCTTTGAAATCCAATATAACCACAATAGGCCCGTTAGTCCTTCCTGCATCTGAACAACTCCTTTTTCTCTTCACATTAATTGGTCGAAAAATCTTTAACCCAAAATGGAAACCCTACATTCCTGACTTCAAACAAGCCTTTGAACACTTCTGCATCCATGCCGGAGGCCGGGCGGTAATCGATGAACTTCAGAAGAACCTCCAACTATCTTCTGAACATGTTGAGGCCTCTAGAATGACACTGCATAGATTTGGGAACACGTCGTCTTCTTCGTTATGGTACGAATTGAGTTACATTGAGGCCAAGGGCAGGATGAAGAAAGGGGATAGAGTTTGGCAAATAGCTTTTGGAAGTGGATTCAAATGTAACAGTGCTGTATGGAAATGTAACAGGACAATTAAAACACCAACTGATGGACCTTGGCAAGACTGCATTAATAGGTATCCAGTGCACATCCCAGAAATTGTGAAGCTCTAGGGGAATTTATTTGCCCTTTTCTACTAAATTTAGCCATAGATAGCTGAAAAAAATTTCGCATGCATTTGCTCAACTGCTACATTTTAAAGATGTATAATTATTTAGTTTTCTCAAACTTTGATGTGATACCATCAGTTTTTATGTATCATTTGATGATGCTAATAAATGAATGAAGATATAGTCATTCATGTTCTTGAAAACAGCAGCTGTAAGTTTTTGTTATTTCTCATGGTAAAAACCAGTGAAAAGTGGAGATTCTTGCATGGGAGTAAATGTTTCAGCATTTACTAATTAATTACCAGTCTCTCTAGCCCAGCTGTAATCAGATTCCAGAATTTAAGAAACTAGTGAGTCTGGATCATGAATTGTGAGGTACATATGTTTGAAAAGTGGAGATTCTTGCATGGGAGTAAACGTCTCAGCATTTACTAATTACCAGTCTCTCTAGCCCAGCTGTAAGCAGATTCCAGAATTTAAGAAACTCGTGACTCTGGATCATGAATTAGAGGTACATATGTTTGAATTGTGAAACTTGTGGTTCGAGTATGATAAATAGATTAGAAAAGACTAGAGATGATTAAGGAATATAATGAAGTGAAAAATATAGGGCTTGTTCGGTCGTGCTTAAAATCTAATTAAAAGTGAAAATATGATCGTTATTGGGTCCCACTCGTCTAATAAAAATCAACAATAACGACTAATTTTTCAATTTTAATCTCTATCGAACGGGGCCATAGTGAGTTATCATGTATCATGTCTCCTCATCTAGTGTTAAATAATTGAGTCTTGAGGTAACCTTAAAATGTCAACTTCTCCAAAACTCTCTACAAGGTACTTTCTATGGGTTTCTAGTTCATCGATTCGGTTCGGTCCAAGTTTTAAAATACTAATTCAATTCTTATCACGTCACTTTCGTTGTCGTAACGTTTTACTGTATTTAATAATATTCATTTATTATCTACATACCAAACCGTGACAACGAGGTCTCCATGAGCTGCAAGAATTTTTATTGAATTGTATGCTTTCACAAGTGTATGCAAGAGAGAGGCTTCTGTCATATTCACTCTTCTACTTGGGCTAGCACACTAAATACTATCACTAATTAGATCAAAATTATAGTTGAGGGTGGCCAAGAGCTGGGCATGTGGTGGTTAGGAAGTAAAAGTACAAGTAATTTCATGGTTAATGTTTTGTGGTTTTGTTTGGCAATAAATGTTAAAAATGAACTTCAAGCTTTGATGAACATTTCCTCGGTCAAGCCTGTTGTATCGGGTTTGCCTTGTGCGATTTACATCTCCTGTGTGGTTTACAGGCTACTACGCATGGAGCGAGGTTTATCCAGTGCGCACTCACGGGTAGCGACTACGAGTTCCTACGTACAAAAAAAAAAAAAAAGTAACATTTCTTATTAGTCATCTCCAACCCGTTACACCAAATTTACACAAAAAATCCCTTTCTTTCCTTATTTTTTTACTTCTCAATAACTAATTTATTTCAAATATTATTTAAAAAGGAAAAATGATGAAGAAAATACAAAAAAATATTGAAAATATGAAAGAAGAAAAATCGACAGCACGTTGAAATTTTCAAAAAAGGATGCAAGAATAGGCAATTTTTTTTTACCAAATTCAAATGCTACGAGCGCAAAATGAGTATAAAATTTATTCATGACAGAATATCGAGAAGAGAACAAAATTTTCCTAAAAGACTCGATTCCGTAACGGATCCAAATCTATGTGAATTTCTTAGAAATGAACAAACAACAATTATGCCAAAAAGATCTCAACAACAATGCTAATGATCTCAAAGTACCTTTTGTCCCATTGGTCCATATTTTGATGGCCATGATTTTTAAAGGATCCGAAAATGATCGACCATAATACTTATCACTTATATAAGACCGAAAACAAATCCTAATCACATTGAAAATTTAGATAAATCGAAATAAAATTATTAAAAAAATTGAATAAAATTAAAATAATGCAAAAACGACGAAATTACCCTTAAACTGACTCGAAACAGAAAATTCTGTCAACCGAGCTGAAATTTACATTTGTTTTCGTAGATCATTATTATTTCTTCTATTTTCCAATTGATTTATGATTTTCTCTTCTAACTTTCTCGCGTTACCTTTCTTTTTGAAGTTATGAACCTCATACTAAGCTGAAGCACTTTTTTGTTGTAAGCAACTCAGATTGATGTTATGTCTTCTCCCGTCAAAGGTTTTTTCTTTATACACATTGCAAGACCAAAACAATCCAATTTAAAATTTCAAGAGAGAAAGATAGAGGCAAAAAGCGAGGGCTTATCCAAATGCCTAGACCGTTGGCTTCCCTAACTTTCAGTTGCAAGACTCGTGGTCGAAGCTCCCACACCTTACTAAGCCGAACGAACCTCCCATAAAGATTAAGAAAAATAATTCCCTAGTGTCCTATTTAGAACTCAAGAGAGAGCACCAAGATTATTAATTCTTTCCCCATACTTCACGAGTAACAGATATGTTACTCTTTGTGAAGGTCCAGATATTGCAATATAAAGCTGCTACAGAATCAGATACGCTTTAACTTCAATTACCTGAAAGGCATTATTTCAACAAGAATTATGTTAGATGTACACCCCCAATGACATTCCCCCCCTACGTGGAGGGAATCTGTGCAATGATGTGATGTGTGTTTTCAAAATCAATGGTGTAGATCATGTCACATAGTAGAATATAAATCAAAGTGTATCTACAGCATGATTGATTTCAACAATGATTACACCTTCCAGATACTTCTGAGGTTTCTCAATACATATAGGATGCGACAAAATAATTATAGAAGATGAAACCGTAGTGATTTCATATCCAAGTGCCGATAAAATTGCAGAAAGATGGGTTTTCTATATTGAAGAGGTGATGACGAATGGTATAGCAATGTATGCCATGCAAAACATTTTCAATTTAGGGTGAAAAAAATCAGATAAGAAGGTATACGTCATAAAATGCGTCGATGATAGTTGTCAATGGTCATTTAACGCTTCAAATGTCACAAGAACTGGCAACTTCAGAATAAAGTACACTCGGAATGAACGTGATTTCTCATTGGATGTGATATTAGGAGATCACTGTCAAGCTTCAAGTTCAGTTGCATCAAATATAAGTGAAAAACGCGTAGTTCAACCCTAACAACACCTAGAGGGGGTGTGAATAAGTGTATTATCCCGAATTAAAATTAATTAATTAGCAACATGTCACCAATTAATTATCTCTAAATGATTATTCAATCAGTCAATTTAATCATATGTTTAAATACCACAGATAATCAAAACAATAATTAAAACAGTAAATAAGACACAGATGTTCACAGAAAAACCCAACTGGGAAAAACTCGACACTTTGCTAGTCAATCCACTATAAACGATTCAAACACTTACAATTTACAAGACTAGACGACGACACGTACTATCTGATCTCCTGACTACAATTCCTATAGCTTTCTTGGATATTGTGCTCCCCTACACCAATCCTTAGTTGTAATCGTCAAAGCTCTCTTAGAATCTGATACCCTACAACACTCTTAGCCTTACGGAATCGTCTATCTCCTGTGGATCAAGAAAAATACAATGTTCTTCATCGACTGGAACTCCAATCAACTTTCCTCGATTTTCAGCAACTTTGACGATGTCGAGGAAAGAACGGTTTGATATTTGAATTATGTGGACGACATTTTTCTCACCAAAACAATCTCACAGGACGAAGGTTGAAAGATAAAATATATGAATTCTCTCACAGATGAAGCTCTATCAATGTTCAATCTTATGAAAAAATGTTTTGTGGCTATTTGGTATTTATAGGTAGGTTATAAAACGAATGGGTCGAGGAAAAAGCCTTTAAATCGCGAAATAATTTTTTTTCGGATAACTACGTCGCTCGAGCGAGCGAAGGAGGGGTGACAGTTCAACGACGATATTTCTGCTTTTGTAACTCGAGCCAAACCTTGGCGACAGTCTAGTGAAAATTCGGGCCGTTTTTCCTCCTTTTGCCATTCTCGAATCCTAGACCTAATAACC
>CAIGRO010249651.1:0-17625 GCA_903798355.1 Fraxinus baroniana
TTGCAATTCTTTCTTATTACTAGGTAATTTGGCTTGTAGAATGACTTTTGCTTTATTTTTATCGAGTTCAACTCCTATTCTGTGCACTAAAAAATTAAGAAAATTCCATGCATTAACAATGAATGCACATTTCAGAGGGTTCAATTTTAATTTGTATTGCCTCATTCGCTCAAATGAGCATTTTAACTATTCAAAATGATCTTCCTCTTTAATAGAATTGACCACTATATCATTTATATGCACTTCAATGAATTGGCCTATCATGTCATGAAAAATTAGGTTCATTGCCATTTGATAAGTTGTTCATGCATTTTCAAGCCGAAAGGCATAACAATTCATTCAAAGTATCCTAAAGCCCTAGGACATCTAAAGGCAGTTTTATGCATATCTTCTTCGGTTATGTAGATTTGGTTATAGCCTGAGTACCCATCCATGAAAGAATACATTACATGTCCGGCAGTTGAATCTACTAAAGAATCTACTGTAAGCATTGGATACTCATCTTTGGGCGTTGCTAAGTTTAGGTTTCTAAAATCTATGCAATACTACCATTCTTTTTTAATACCGGTATGATATTAGACAACAACTCAACATATCTGGCTATTCTAATAAAACCCGCATTTAACAATCGCTCTATCTCTTTCTTTACTTCAGGCAGTACATTAGGGACAAAACGTCTAGGAGGTTGTTTATGAGGTTTAAAATTTGGCTTAGTCGGTAACCTATGTTCTACCAAACTTTGATCTAAACCAGGCATGTGTTTATATTCCCAAGCAAAACAATCCCTATATTCTTTTAACAAAACGATTAACTTGTTACTTACCTCTTCACTAAGCATCCGGCCAACAAATGTTGGACGATCTTCCCATTCGTCGACAATGTTCACCTTTATCAAAAGGTCTTGTGCTTAAGCGTGTCCGGTTTTTGTGATCCTCATTGCTTCATCATCTGAGTTCCTGGCCGGTATTACCTCCTCTAAGCAATCTACCTTGTTGACTTCTCAGCCAATGTTCTGCTCCAATTCGAATACTGCTACCTTATTCCTCAACGTCCTAAGTGCTGCTTCTTCTTTTGTCCTTTCTTTACATTCCTCATTGAAAGCTACCAATTTGGCTTTGAAGGCCTGGATATCGGCCATATTTTCTCGTCGCTTACAACTCATCGTATCTCCCTATTTGTCCTCTTGCTAATTACTGGCTCCTCAAGGGTCACTATGTCTGGCCTCATTTGATTAAACATTTCATTAAGTGCGTCTACTGAAAACGGTTCTTCACTCTGCGCGACAATTTGAGTTTCTTTCCCGTCTTGCACTACTCTGATAGGTCCATAATTTCCTTCGTACATGAACATTTCCATTGAGTTTGCTTTTACAACAAATGCTCTATGGTCTGCTTGCACCACTTCTGCTTCGTCCTTGTCATTCCAAAAAACCAGGCATTGATGAAGCGATGAAGGTATGCAATGGCTCCCGTAAATCTAATATCTTCCTAGTAAGATATTACAACTGGTCGGACCATCTATTACAAAGAAGACTGTGGTCCTAGTGGCTGTTCCCACTGTTACGTCCAGTGGCATTATTCCTTTAGCTGAAATGGCTCCCTCATTAAAACTCGTAAGGATAACCTCTGTAGGGGATCATATCATTCTCTGTCTTGGCAAACCTTCTCATCATTCTGGACGTGATGGTATCTATGGCTGCTCCATTGTCGACGAGCACTTTTGCTATAGGTATACCATTGGCTAGAGCCTTCACGTACAACGACCTCAAGTGCTTGGTTAATTTCATAGTTGGTTCCTTAAAAATGACATTTTCAGCCGCGTCGATTTCCACATCCTGCTTTGTTGGACTATTTCCTTGTGATAGGTTTACATGCAACATTTCACATTGGGCCTTTGCTTCTTGGACTTCCTCTTTACTTTCTCCAATGTTTCTTCTTCAGTTACCCAAACTGTAGGTAGAGGCAACGCTTTTCTTCAGCTATCTATCCTGTGGGGGGAGGCAGTATTCTTGGGGGTGACCCATATTTCTTAGCGCGAGACACTCTCACCTTTCTCTTAGGCTTTCCATATAATACATAGAAGTCAAAGGCCCGCCCAGACGGTTTACCCAACAAATCTACCTTGCGAACACCTTCCTAACACAGCTGCTTCAACAAAGTGTTGCGCGACACTCCTCTTCTTTTTCTTTCTTCTTCTAGGTCAATTTCCTCTTCGATGTCAGTCATGCCATCATCCTCTTCTCCACCATATACCTCTTGGGATGTTTGGCCTTCTTCACAATAGTTGTTGTGTGCCGTAGTTTCAACTGCAACATTTACATATATGTAAACAAGTGTGATCAACCATTTGGCGAGCTAGTCTAGGCAATCCAACATTGCCTACCAACCTCCAACATGTTGGTCATGTCGTTTTCGGCTAAAATTGATTGCACCTTTGACGGGTCAGGTTAAGGGTCTTGAACCACAGGATATTGTGGTTCTGGTCAAGTGGAATGCAATGGGGTGGGGCCACTGTAGCCTCCCTGGTGGAGTTCAATCTCGGGCAGGGTTCTCAGGATTTCTACGACATTAGTCATTTTGATGGCTACAATTCGCCCATTATGGTTGAGGTTAGTAGTGGGTCGGGTCAATGTGCATCCACATGTTGTGTCGAGGATGTGAATCAAAAGTGCCCCTCGAAGTTTAGACTTGACAATGGCTTCGCATGCAAAAGTACATGTGAGGCTTTAGTCAAAAAACTGTTGTAAGAGTGAGTATGGATCACCTTCCACTTGTAGGGATTAAACTATTCATCTTAAGGTTCGTTTGATAGACAAATGTGGAAAAGAATTTCAATTTCATGTTAGTTGGAAAATAAAAACCCCCCAAACCCATAGGAAGTCATTTTCCATGAAAAGAAAAAAAAAAAAAAATGCAGCTTAAAATGATTGTACCTTGAAATTCAATTTCCATTTCCATGTTACAATCAAAAGACCAAAATGAAATTCGTTTTTCTTGAATGTGATATTTTCCGTGGAATTTGTTACAATCAAACAAAGCCTTAATGTTGTTGATTTTGCAAGATGGAAGTCTAAATCTTTTGCAGTGGAAAATCATCAAAATCAGATGGAACGGCAGATGGGTCCGATGTTTTGCCTGCAACCGGGTGAGTGCAGGAGGCAAATATGGTGTCCAATGGGTCATGGTTGGCAAATTTGGCGAGTGGGGAGTCGACTAGGGCATGTCCTCTTGCACCGCCACAGACGTTGGCTATATTGTCTCTCACAGCTTAGTGTGTTTGGATTGGAGGAATATTGCATGAAGCTAAAAGAGCAGAAATTGAATGGAAGCAACGAGCAACTAAACTGAAATGACAATTTAAACATTGACAAAAAGAAAAGGACTTTACCATTTGTACATTGAATCCCCAATTTAAATTTTTGACACCTCTCGTTAACAAATAAGAAGATACCATTTCAAAAGTGAAGTAATTTTAAATGCTTATGTTCCAAGTCTCAAATAACGGATCCAACTTAGTAATTTGTCCTATTCAGTATTTATATTAAGTATAGATGAAACTGAAACTTTTTTGTTTCTATTTATTTCCCTCATTTCTCAAGTTTTTGCTTTTATTTATTATTAAATTTCTCCAGATTACATTATGAAATATAACTTATTTATCAAGTTTTTTGAATATGATTTCAAACAATGGGGTAACTAATGAAATTTGTCATGTTATAGGGTTTTTGGTGTGGATTAAAATCAGATTTCTAATAGATCATGATAAAAAAATTTGAAATGTGTGATTGAAAAGATGTAAGACCCATGAAAGATGTGATTGATATTGATTGCTTGACTTAGACTTAAATTAAAATCAGATTTTAATCCGGTTCAAACAAGCCTTAATAAAGTCTAAAGTCAACATTTCTTTTCTTTTCCTCTTTCTAGTCAAAATTTGGACGAAATGTACGACATAACATTTGCACCACATTAAAATTACATAACAAAATATTTCCATAGAAATCATCATCAATGAGATATACCAATTAATGTAAAGTTGATGATAAAAATGCCACGAAAGAAAAGTTGAAGACATAATTATGTTACTGAGCAAAAATTGAGGATGTCCAGAACAATTAAAAGTCGTGCAATTAAAAAATTATAGGAGAAGCACTGCACGTGCAGAAGAAAATTACACAGAAATGCAACAGAATACTCACACTAGGGTGGGGCCCGCACATTTTTTCTTCTTCTTTTTAAATACACGGTGGGACCCACTATTGTTTCTATTATGTTGCATTTCTGTAAATTTTTTTCTATACAAATTGATTTCTCCAAATTATAATGCATAGCTGTCCATAAATAATTAACACTCAAAAATTGACAAATTAGTATTTATTGATTGTTTGACAAAATTATGCAGTAGAAAAGGTCAAAGAAACCTACTTTCCACTTAGAAGATGAGAAAAGGACTTGCAACCAACCACAAAGATACAAACTGTTCTATCATTGCTTTTATCAGATATAATCCCAATTTTTGCGTACCCACTGCTTTCCAGGGCCTATTTTTATGTAAACTTCTTCCTAATAAATTTTGTAAAAAGCCATTTTTTTTAATGTGATTATAGATCAAAGTGCGAAATTATTTTATTGAAATAATTGATGGTTTAAATGATTTTAGTAAAAGAACTGTGTTTTAAAAAATATGTACCAAATAGGCAGAAATGATCTAATGCCCATGATGGGCATGTGTTATAATATCCATTGTGGGCATGACAACATCCATTGTTGCAACGCTAGATGTTGCTAGGTCCAAGGTGGATATTATAATCCATGTCAACCGTGGACATTAGATCAAAACAGACCAAATAAGAACTCAATGTAGCAGCACCAGCAACACTGCTATGCCCAAGGTGGGTATTATAATCTATGCACACCATGGGCATTAGATCAAAACAATCCAAATATGAACTCAAATGTAAAACTTTTGTGTCACCTTTGTATACTTTGGACGAGAATGTTTAGATGGCTCAAAATTCATGCAAAAATGAAAAAGGGACAAATTTAGCCCTCATTTGAACCCCATTCTTTTAAAACTTATTTTATACAAACTTATTTTCAACCACACATTCTTCCAATAAAATAATTTTACACGTAAATCCAAAAATTTTCCGTACTTTTTAACCTTCACATTCTCCAATAAATCATTATTACAAAACCTTTAGTTACACTTTTGAGGAGAGTATATATTTGAAAAAAAATTAACATTACTTAAAATATGAAAAGTTATAAACATATTTCACCGTCTCTCTCCCATCTATTTCCTTTATGTACTCTGCGATGCTCCAGGGAAAAAAAAAAAATCCTCACACCAAAGAATTGGTATTAAAGGAATATAATGGTTGGTTTTTGACAAAAAACCCACACATTATCTTTGCTAAAGTGCATGAAATATGTAGAAAGGGAGATGGAGGAATCTTTCGTATGCTAAAAGTTCACTCACTAAATTTTAAGACTTGCATAGCAATAGCAATAGAACCGTTAAGCAGAAATAAGAACTAATGAAAATGCTCAGCCAACCAATTATTTATTATTATTCTTTTATTTCATAAAGAGTGAGAAGTCAAAGACTGCTGTAGAAACGAAGTAAGAACAAAACAAACTGGAAAATTTAGGCAACATATGGGAAAAAGTTGAAAAGGTTCACCGTGTAATTCTGACGAGTAAAGGGTAGCAGTGATCCTTGTCATAGTTGGACCAGGAGTTATCCCCGTCAATGAATACTTGATGACGCCTCCAAATTTCGTTTTCATACATTTCAGTTATGCTGAAGTTCAACCCGTTATCATTAACTTCTACCAGAAACTTATCTAACGAATCACCTCTTTTGGGGCTAAAAAGAATGGCTTCAGTCGGGCCTTCTTCTTTAAGCAAGCATCTGATAGTTTGTGCAAGGCCTTTGTGGAATTCTTTGAAGAAAGTGCTGCAAAATGACAAATGAAGCAAGAATGAGCTTAACATGATCATAAGAAAAATCATTCTGGCTATTGTGTGGAACAGCCTAAAAGGTTCGTGCTAATTGGTAATAATGAATTTTGCATCCAAAGATCTGACCCTCACTGAAAACGACTCAATCACCTTACCGAACTATAATCCATAATCATAGTTAAACGGTTGGCGTATCACCGTGTGGGTGGGGGAACCCATAGGAAGCATGGACTACCCGCCAAATTCACATCAGAAATCACCGACACGATTAAATACCTGCCCATCTAACCAGCTGGGGGAGGAAGAGGGTCATACAATGGCTAAACTCATTACAACTTAATTCCCATATGGTATTACGAAGACAAGCATCACCTGGACGTATAATTACTTTTATAATCTACTAAAATGATCACATCACTGATTCACACGATTTTCACAACATAAGAAGCTAAGAAAATTTTAAGCATTCAGTTAAAGCGGAACACGGAAGTAGAAATTTGAACTTAGTTTTTTTGATGAAAACTAATTACCAGTCACTTGCAATGACAATGTCAAAGGTACTGGATACACTTGAGACATCATTACGATCCCAATGCAGCATCATTGATGTTACCTTTGTACCACAAAATGCAACTGAGTTGGCATCTATGTTACGCTGGACGTCTGATTGTTAAGAGCTTCCAACCAAAGCACAAGAAGGGATTTCACAAGACATTCAAAACCAGCGACTCCTAAATTGGGATACAAACGCAGTAGTGCTATTACAGATACAAAATTATGTGCATGCATAAATTGCACATTGATGGAAGAAAAGAAAAGGCAAATTAACGACTAAACCACCAATTTTTTGCATAGCTGAAAACTTGGGAAAAAGACATAATTCTAAATGGCATGCTCTGAATAAATCTAATTGATTAGAATAATATAAAACATTAAATTTGGTGACAACATAGCTCAATAACCCAAATTTGTCTCTTGAACAATTGGATCATTTTTGTGCATTTTATTTATACAAAGCTTTGTAGGGAATGTGTGTATTCCTAGATCATTTTGTTCCAGAATGGACAAAAGCAAAAGATTGTGCATTGATGGATAACATAGATGCACAGACAGATAAATGCAAATATGCGCAAGCATGATTGGTCTAATACTAAATAGCAATACAAGCTTGGGATTTATGGATAAGACCCAGTTCACCATATATCTCCAAGAGTTCAAATCAAGTAACACTCTAGGTAAAGAATTTTCCCCTTAGCTTAAAAAACCACCAGTAGCCTCCATATATTCTCCACCCACACAGCTTGCATACACAACCATATTCCACAGGTACCTATTACTACAATGCACAATTGCATTTTCAGTCGTTCAATCATCATATTTCTTCAAATAAGGGTTCATGATTCATTACTTGTAAGTTAGTTATTTTCATATTAGTCAATCTTTTATCTGCTATCAGGTTAAATACGTTGCCTTTCATTGCAGGAAGACAGCAAAATTTTAATCATTTGATGCCGTTGGCATGCCTGGCAGGGAGAATTAGATGATGCTAGACAGTATTATGGAATAATAAAAATGGTACATTGTACCGTCTTTTATAGCGTTGGGTCCCAAATATGAACTAAACATTTAGTTATCTGTCCACTATAGAGATGATCTGATGCATGGATATACTTATTTCCAAGTTCCAACATCTGATTAGACCAAATCAAAAGGATACAATCAACAACTTGAGGATTTCCATCTGATATCACTACTTCTAATGCATCTGTGACCATTGCAATAACTAATCCAGCTAAGCCATAGCCCGATCCAAGTTCGATTACTCTTTTACTCCTGGAAAATTTAAAAAAGCATAAATAAACTGATACTGCATAAAAACATTCATTTCAAAATCAGGCAGTGAGAATGAATAACATCATAATAAACCTGAACATATCAACATGCGACAAGCAATAATAGGCAAGGACATCCTCCGATGGCCACTGACCTATTCAACAAGAAAGGCCCAAAACTATTAAAAAAAAAACAACAAAATATTAAAACTAGTTCACATATTTTCTTGATATATGAAAAGAACAAATAAGACCATCTTTCAACTTAAAAAGAATAATTCATCCCCTAATCAAGAACAAAATAATGAACTTGATTAGCATGATTATTCCCGTAGTCAAGAAAAATCAAGGTTAAACCAAGAAAGTTTGTTCTTTAATGGACTCAATCTGGTCCAATCTCTAATTTGGCACAATTCAAAAGGAACCCAAGATTAAATTGGCTAGCTTTGTTTTAGGCTACAGGCTTGCTTTTTGATTTGTACTAGTTATTCTATTTCCATCAAATCTTCATTAATTCAACAGTGATAAGATCCCCTGACAAATTCATGTATGGTTTCAAGATGCGCGTGCTATGAGTTAAAAGACTCCTAACTTTGCAAGCCTGACTATTGGGAAGAATATTGTAGATATTACCAACTTTATCTTGGAAATGATAAATGCATTGTAGATATTCTATTTGTACGCCAACTTATTCATTTATGTCAATCGCATACAGGATGGAAATTCATGTAGATGAAGGATGGCAGAAACAATCTTAAGAGTTTGATACATTTCCCAAGAGGTGTTTGTACCAACCACAAGAGATTAGTGTACTCATTAAGGACTATTCTGATAACACCTACTTCTGAGTGAAGGGGATGAAGATTTATACAGGCAAATATCATGTATTTCTGCCATCAACTAATCAAAGTAAGTTTAGTCTTACATAAACAGAAATAATTAACAGAAATAAGAATTTGTTAATTGGAGGTGACAAAATAATTAGCAACGTTTAAAGGGGACAGGGAGTTAGGGGAAGCAAAATGTGGAAGGGGTAGCAGTACACAGGAGGTAGAAATCATTGATAAAGAAGTAGAACAGCTAGGTTTAGCTGAAATCATGTACCAATAAACCCAGAATTCAAGCAAACAACTGCAAATGGATTAGTTTGTTCAACAAATCCATTCAACATTGTACCCAAGCTGATACAGTGCATGGCTGTGTTTGTTAGACTGATAGATGTATAACTTGAAATGCAATTCTAAGAAGTCGAAGGAATGAGAAGGAGAAAATAGGATGTAGTACAATTAATATTTTGATAAGTTGTTAGCATTATCAGTGTGATGTATTCAGATCAAAGATAAAGCAATTGAACTTACAAACAAGCCCCGTGTTGTCAATGCCATATCTGTTACAAGCTTCAAAATCCTTGAGATCCACGCAATCTTCCACTCTTTTGCTGCATTCCACTCCATATGTTATTGACCATTGCAATCATACCGAAATCATTATATCTTTGTAACTATGAAAGCGGCAATTTGAACTAACTATAGCTAAGGTCAATTGCAAAACTTTTCTTAATCACTAACATTTGATTCCATACAAACAATCCATAATGAAGGTTAGGAACAATTATATAAAATGCTAAACATGCTGATGTAGGTAAAAAGTAAAAACAGAAGAATAAAAACATAGAGAACAGTGACAAATGATGCCACAGCTAGATATGGATTACCAATTTTCCTACCCACAAATTATGATTTCGAATAATTTTAATTCCAAAATGAAATAAGGGTGCCAGGTGTGTTTGGCATAGACGTTTTAAGAAATTGAGTATAAAATTAGAATGGACAGTATTAGGGTGGATCTGTGAAAAATGCTCATAAATTATTTATTAAAAAAAAAAAAAGAGCTATTTGCACTATGTTTCTTACCCGGGCCTGAACCTATCTCCTCTCCCCGTAAGAAACATAGTCCGAATAGCATTATTTTAATAAAAAAAACTTTTCACATTGATCCAGTCTACCTTGTACCCCTCTAATTTTATACTCAATTCCAGGTATTGTCTAACCCAGGGGTGCATAGGTAAAAGATTAAGGAGGAAAACAAAAGGATTTTTCCCCATTTTATTGATGAAAAACCTTCAGGGAAAATTAGAACAATACGGCAAACAAAATAAGCAAATAGTTGCCTGCCAGTAATAGAGCAAATAGTTTATAGCATATACTCACTGTATAAGAAGCTTGGGAGCATTAGAAACAGGTAATATGTAACAGTAACAAGCATCTCTGAAGCTATTGGACACATAATCTGAATTTTCTTCAACTAGATCGTCATCATTCATTCTATAGCACGGTATCAAATTAAACCCAATTCTCGTTTTTCTAGATATCTGATTCAAACCGATTTCGGGCTGATTTTCTGCAAATTCAATCAAAAGATCAAGATTTATGTTCCATGAGTACAAATAGCAGCGTGCAATATATGCATTTCAATATAAATTGCAACTACCAGAATCAGATGACGGACGGTGAAGAAGGGCCCGGCGGAGGATTTTCCAGCGCAATGAAGGTTTTGAAGTGAGATCTGTGCTATTGGACACCATTGCTTCGTTCCTGTCTGGCATCTCTTATTGGAGTTGATAAATATTGAGAGAGAATAAAAAATACGCTACTTCGAATATATTACATTTTATTTGAAGCGGTAGGGGTGGACACACAACACCGCATTTGTGTACGTGTAGCATCAATCATCAGATAATGCGTGTTTATGTATGGGATCTCCAAAGCTATTGGAAATCTAGCAAGTAGCTCCTTAACCTATGACTTTCATGGCTGCAGACAAGTAAGAATGAGGGATGGCAACCAACGGGATATATTTCACTCTAGTTCCATCCGATATTTTATTTTTGTTTTCTTAACCCCTTCTCATACTCGATTAAAGAGGGATAAGACGGGTTCGAGATGGGACGGGATAGGTTCCCCGCTCTATTTATCTCCCATTTTTTTTTTTAGTTTCTATTTATTTCAATTTTTGCTTTTATTTTTTTTATATAACTTTAGTGAGTAAATATTATTACTTTTTTACCAATTTGTTAAAAGTAACTTATACTATCTTTAAAAATGATGATAAATTTATTAATTTTGTTTCATAAAAATCTTAAATTTAATTTAATTTTAAATGGGGCGGGTAGAGGATGGGGATAATGTTTTTCGTACCCCTCCCGTATCAGTTTCGGGTTAATGACTTTCGTCCCGTCCCCACCTTATTTACCGATTAGACGAGTAATCCTTGATCTATTTGGGGCGAGGCAAATGAGTATCGAGTTGAATGGACTTTTTTTTCCATCCCTAATCCCTTCTCTTTAGCTCTCGTTTGATCTCATTGAAATTATAATATATTTTTCTCACTCTTCTTTTTAATCACACGTTCTTCAATAAAGTAATATTATATATAAATAGAAAAATTTTCCTTTTTTTTTTAACTACTCATTCTCCAAAAAGACACTATTTTGTAAATTATAATATCAAATAATGGGGACGGAACGGGGCTTAATTTAAAAAAGTTTTATTAGGAAGAAAAGATAATTCTATCATTAGCTTAAACTAAACAAAAATTTAAAGATAAATCCACTTACCCATATCTTTTGTTTCTTTTCCTTTTAAATTAAACATAAGAGCAAAGTTGTATTTTAAGAAGAAATTGAATTTTTAATTGGGTGATTATATTCGCACCACAATTTTTATAAATGCACCATATTCTAATTGTATTAAACATCTATAATCTCTATTGATTGTCATGTTTAAATCCCTAATCTTTTTCATAACATTAATATTTTTAACATTTCGTTTATGAGCAACCTTTTCCTTAATGATGGTTTTGGGTCTAAAATCTTGTTAGCATGCTATAAAATGATGGACAAATATTTAGTTGTTATTTGTACTTTTTTTTTGTTTATTCAAAATTACAAAAGGCAAATAAGTGCTCTTCTTAATGTAATTTTTGGATTAAAACTGTTATTCGGAACAAGAAGTGCTAATTAATAGAATGATAATGACAAGAATAAGATTAAAATAAAAAGTTGAGAACATAAGTATAACAATTATATGGATTATGAACTTTTTTTATATAGTAAAATATAGTGCACTTGTAAAAAAAAATGTGGTGTTTTATAAAACTATAGGAAAATGCAAGAATAAGAAGAGAGAATAAGAAGTGAGAATAAAATAGTCAAAACTCAAGTTTATATTTCATTATAACAATTATCCCTATATATCGAGTTCCAATGGGATTTATAATCCGAAAAGTACACTTACTTTCTAGAGTAAATAAGTTTTATCTAAGAGTCCGTTTGATTGTAAATGTGAAAAATTGGTGAAAAAAAATGTTTTACAGTGAATTGAATTGTCTAGAAATTGTAATTAATTGTGTTTGATTGATATAATTTTCCACCTAGAAAATGTCAAAAGTTTGGTGTCCGTTTGGCTTCGTTTTTTATGAAAATTGTTCATTAAAGTGATAATTTTTTTTACCATTGAGTCTAGAATTTGTTCCTATTGCCAAAAAAATAAAATTACCATACCAAATACTATTCATTTGACTTTATTTTGCATGGAAATTGTCAATAAAAGTGATAAATTTTTTTTACCATTGTGTCTAAAAAATTTTCCAATCGCCCAAAAAAAAAAAAAACTGGAAAATCAATTTTCACCAAATTGGTGGAAATAAAATGGTGGGAATTGGTTTTCCCATAAAAGGAGGAAAATGGCACCTGGGAGTGAAAAGAGGGAAATCAAATTGCTTAGAAAAAAAATGCTATCAAACATTCAAAAAGTGGAAGTTGGAATACTTTTTTCATTTTCCATGGAAAATAATGAAAATCAAACATACCCTAAGTATCTTGATATGATTAAATATCATCAACATAATGGTTCATTGAAAAACAGATATTATTGTTGCTCTCTTTAGGAGTCATACACATCTCCTGTTTGTCTACCATTCTTCGAAAACTCTTTTTATCCAAAACTTATTTATAATCAGACATTCTCACAATAAATTATTGTACACGTAAATCCAAAAATTTTCTTACTATTTTAATCTCAATTCTCTAATCATTATTTCAAAACTCATTTCCAAAAAAAAAAAAAAAAAGCTATTTTTTATGGGCATCAAATAGGGGCACAATTTATAATACATAACAATATTATTTTGATGATAAATATATTGTTCGGATCATTCATTACTCAAGAAATATCTTTCATTAAAAATTTATTAGTGATACTATAAAAATCGTACTTGTTGATTTCTGAACTTAAGGAGTGAGAATGAGCACGAACATAATCTTCCAGTACATGAAATAAAGTCATTGAGGTGTATCCTTATTGCCCATCCGATTCTTAAGTTAAAGAGAGGATTTATGCGTGAAGCTATAAACTGAAAATTATGTAAAATTGTACTTGAGTAATGAATTGAGGTTTTTTATTTATAGAGGTAGATAACACACTCCTAATAGAATTAGGTTACTTGAATCTTTAAGAATCTTACCACACTTAGGAGTTGTAATTTGATAGATATTGTACAATTGATGTTTGGATAAAGATGAAACTTTGGTGGTAAATCCCACCAGGATAGGATAAAATAGTCGTCTCCTCATTTTCTTTCTATATAACTCTTGTAACGAGCTCTAGGCCTATGACTTTAAAGCCAGATGACTATAGGGTATCAGGTTTTAAACAACCCTTACATGCTTAATCACCCAAGTCATACAGGCTCGAAATAATGTTTTATTTACTCAAATATTAGTGCAATGCCCCTTTTCTTTTAAACATTTATTTTCTAAAACTAACCTCTAACTTAGAACTTTCATCTTGTCTTTGTCTCATTGATTTTAGACAATCCATACAAGATAATTTTCATGCACGGAATCCCTACTCGTCTCAATATTCTTTTGTACCAGTTCAATTATTGCAAACTACCCTATAGTTGGATTATGGATCAATACTATATAGGTTATTCAGTTTTACTTGCTATGTTCAACCATTTTCTAAATACTGAATCACATCACTAACTCAAAATGCCAAACATGAGTAACGTGTATAGAAAATTTCAAGTTTCACATAAACAGGTTTTTTACTAATTTAATACTACACTATTTTCATTATTCACAACCGATACGTATTCCAATAGTCACATCATAGCCGACATAGTTATTAAACTCATACAAGCACACAAAACTAAAGCTATAATCTAATGCTAGAACACAAATAAACAAAATAAAAATAAATGAATAAAATAATAATAATTTTTTTGTTTACCATAGAATCACACAAACAAATCTTACAGTAAAACGATGAAGACCCACTCCCAAACTTATTAAAAACATTGTTCTCATTGTTTAGATAATCACAAAATGCTAAATTGAAAAGTACGTTAAGAACATGACAAATGTATAATAAGGTAAAGTAAAAGGGTCCAGAGTACTCCCCTGATCAATATGGAGGTGGTGGATGGAAACCGGAGCTAGATGCACCATCAGTAGGTAGTGGAGAGAGTTGTGCAAGTATCTGTCATATCATCTCGAAATTATGTGTGAACTCGACCTCTATGCTCTGAATGTGTAGAGAATGTTCCCGCACTTCGGTCTCGATGTTACCCAAGCGGACCTAAGTCTCGTTAGCCCACAATTGAATCCCATTGACTCTTTCCACATAGTTATTCCTCCGTCCATTCAAAACCTCAAGCTCCCATTTTCCAGCCAATGACTCTCTACTGGTAGTGGAAGCAAAATTCCTAGTGCTCAACATATCATTCCTTATAGCCTAGATATCCATGACCATATCATCCATAGCCTGCTGAAGACTCTCGATATCTAGCTAGAACCGACCATAATAGCAAACATTTATCTCAGCAACTACGTATTAACGTCTAGTGGTGCCGGTGGTGGTGATGCCTCATGCATCTTAGCGTCTTCAGTCCTTTACCCCCGTACAAGCCACTGCTATCTCAATCGCTCTCTTTCTTACTTTTCTCTGTGTTTATCCCTGACTAGATCCTGAGCCTCCAAAGTAGAGCATTTTCTGAAAAGGCTGGGAGCTCCTCATATGGAATAGTAACGCCCTCACTCTTGCATATCCTACTAATCAAACTTGGAAAAATCAGCGAATGATGTTGATCTTCCCAGACACCTTGGGAACGAATCTGTTCATAAATAAAAGTGGCCAAGTCAATCTTCTGCCCTCTAACCAAGTGATAGATGAACCGATAGCTGGATCTGATGCCAAATTGGAGTCTGTAACGACCATGCATTCTCACGCCCGAACAATATTTCCCTGACCGTGTTTCATGGAAAATTTCCAGGAATGGAAACTATGTTATACCATGATAGTTAGTAGTAATCATGTATTACCTCGGGTGTGAACATGATCCATTTGTCCCTTACCCACGTATGATGTAGATGCTCGGATCCTGAGGTGTATATCTCACTGTTGAAGTTCGCATAAAATTCGCGAACCAGGCCTTCATATACCCGTTGAGGTCTTTCAACCAATTTATTCGGTGACAGTTGGTAGTAATCATGGTTGCATGATGGGTGTTGAAGTGAGTTTGTCAATCAGTGTTTTAAATGCATCTTGACATTTGGGAGTCCACTCAAAAGTGGTATCTTTATTTAGAAGGTTATACAATGGTCTAGAGATAGATGAAATGTTTTGTAAAAACCTTCTATAGAATCTTGCATGGCCTAAAAATGATCTTATATCTTTTACTGTCTTAAGTATGGGAAATTAAATATTAGTTCAATTTTAGACTTGTCAACCTCTATTCCTCTAGAAAAAATCATATGCCCTAAGACAATTCCCGAAGGTACTATGAAATGACACTTTTTCCGATTTAAAACTAAGATTTTTCTTCATATCGTGTCAAAACTCTTTTCAAATTTAACATACATGCATCAAAAGAAGTTCCAAACATAGTCAAGTCATCCATAAACACTTTCATGCAATTCTCTACCATGTCACTAAATGTACTAGTCATGCCTATTTGAAATGTAGCAGAAGCATTACAAAGTCCAATCCTACGAAATGCATATGTGCCAAAAGGGCAAGTAAATGTGGTCTTTTCCTGGTCATCTAATACAATTTGATAGTAACTAGAATAACCATCAAGAAAACAGTAAAAAGGATGGCTAGCTACACGCTCTAAGATTTTATCAAGAAATGGGAGGGGAAAATGATCCTTATGGGTGACAGCATTTAGTTTCCTATAGTCTGTGTACATACGCCAACCAATCACTATTTTTTGTGGAAACCATTTCACCTAATTCATTATTCACTACTGTAACTCCTGACTTTTTAGGAACTAAATGTGTAGGACTAACCCATTTACGATACACGATAGGATAAATGATATATGCATCTAACAATTTGAGCATCTCATTTTTCACTACATCTTTTATGGTGGGGTTTAGCCTACGTTGTGGGTCTCTCTCAGGACTAGTTTCGCCTTCTAGATGAATCCTACGTGAGCAAATTAAATGGCTAATGCCTTTAATGTCAACTATGGTCCAGCCTAATGCAGATCGATGCTCATTCAGAATGTTCAACAGTTGCTTACATTGAAATGCATTCAATTTTGAAGAAAAAATTACACAAAAGTATCACCTAGTCCGAGAAATTCATGTTTTAGTCTTGGAGGCACATGTTTCAATTCTGGTTTAGGTCTTTCAATGGTCGATGACTTCTGTCCTCCAGTCCTTTCTGGCAACTCTTCAAACTTGGGCTGCCATGTTAATGCTCCGTAATTCTGCAAATGTTAGTATATTCCTCATCATCAAAACCAGGTGGGATTGCATAATTTAAGATAAATGAGTTCAGAGGGTCGAAGTAAAAAGAAAGCTTCATTAGACCATTCTTACAATTTATAAGAGCATTAACTGTAGCAAGAAAAGGTCTAACAAGAATAATGGAGATTTTAGAATCAACATTTACATCTAAAACCAAGAAGTCCACATGATAGTAAAACTTGTCAATTTGAACCAATACATCTTCAACTACCCCCTAGGCCTAATGGTGGACCTATGTAAGATCATAGAAGTCGGTTTTATCTCACCTAAGCCTAACAACAAGCAAATTGCATAAGGCATAAGATTTATACTTGCCCCTAGATCAAGAAGAGCTTTTCCAAACTCAAGATTCCCAAGGAACCTGAGAAATCACATGTAGGAGAGGCAGATTGATTTTTACTCGCTTAAGGTGCTCTACGATTTCACTATATTGACTAGAAGACCTTGGTGTAGGCCTAAGAGATTGAGGAAAAGGCACTCTAACCTGGCTTTCTACCACTTCCTCACTAGGGCTACTCTCACTAGACACTATTTCAGTTTCCCAGGCTTGGAGATTGGTTCTATGACTTTTCCCGACCTAGTGGTTATGACATTTACTTCCTTAAGATTGTTTTCTTTGGTCCTGAGGTTTATGCCATGTATTTCTCTTTAGGATTTGGTTGAGGCTGAGCGAAAAATTTCCCATGCTTCCTTACAACTAAGGAATTAGTCAGTTTAGACATATAATTCTTTATCTCTTTGTTTTCCTCAACTACCTGAGTGATCATAGTCTCAAAATTTTGATTTGTCTTTCCTTGTGCCTCTATAAAAGCATGTAAGGTGTCTTCTAAAGAATTCCTAGAAGCTGTGGGTTGATATGAGTGTGTATTAAATGTTCTGGACGACTAGATAGGTTGCTAGTTTTCAGATTTCTAGCTGAAATTAGGGTGATTCCGCCACCCAAGATTGTTGGTTTCCGAAAATGGGGTATAGGGCTTTTTGTATATGCCTAAGGCATTACAATGTTCCT
>CAIGRO010249674.1:0-14184 GCA_903798355.1 Fraxinus baroniana
GGTAATGACGGCAGTTAGAAACAAAAGTTCCTTGATAAGTCATCCATGATGACGAACGTGGATAGTTACAGGACGATCGGTAGTTTTAGGCGGTTCTACAATAGCTGTCGAAAAAATATAAAAGAGAAGAGAATGCATAGAAGAGTAGCCCCGAAATCAAACACTCTCGAACAGAGATTATGCAATTTTTATTATCTTTGTTTTCATTGCATTTAACTTTCAATCGTTATGTGTGTTTGCGTCCCTTTGAGGCATTTCGTTTTTTCATCCATTGTGAATTTTCAATAAAACATCGATTTTTTGGACTTTGTCTTAAGAGGTCTGTTCCTTACACAATCGTCTGAATTTTTCCTTAATTGTTAGCTATGCCCGACTTTTTGCTTCTCAAATCGTTCAATGATAGTTAGGAAAGGAAAATGAATAAAAGGCCGTAAGGGTTTGACGGATTTTTCCATTGTTCACCATTATTCTACCAACCCTCCATAGATTTTGCATTTGACCAAAATACCCCTTCGTCTCTTAACTTATCTTGACATTTATCTTTATAGGTTTGTAATTTCCATTTCATTTTTGAAAAGAAAATCTCATAATCTCTTGAAACTGTCAAGGACGGTATTGTAATTTCATAAAACTGGCGGTTAGGTCAAGGATCATCAAATTGCAAGTCAATATCAAACTCCATTGATAGGAAAGAAAAAAGAGAAGTTTTGATTCATTCTTTGTATTCTGCCATCCTCAAAGCATTTCCTTTTTCCTCTTTTCACATTGATGCCTCGACAATGCAATTTCCTTTTGTCCTTAATAGAATCTTTAAATCCAGAAAATGGTGTTTCCTCTGCTCTTTCATCTAAAAAATCTTTGATTCTTGGTTGAGAATTTTGCGAACGGATATTGAAAAATGAAGAATTCTCTAGGCACGGGTTTTATGGCAGTTTTTGCAGTTTCAGGGAGCGTTGTTTTTCTTGCCATGCAAATTCATAAGCGTATTCTTTCTGATTTCATGAAGAAGATAGAATTCGAAATCGGCACTGTAACAGGTGTTCTTTCTTTTCTCTTTAAATTAATGGAATTTATTAGGTTCTAACTGATGTTTATGATTATATATGTGTATACAGGAGGATGTGGAAAAGATCAAGTGCGAAAGAAGAAGGTGAGATTTTCCGACGAAGTGGTGGATCTATCACGGGATGAGAAAGAACGTTGCAAGAAGCATTTGTCGAAGCCGGCCATCCACAGCCGGAATGAGGATGGAAATCTGGAGGCGATGCCTCAGAATTGGCAAGTTTTGTACAAAGGGATTTTGAAAAACAGGAACCTGAAGGCGTGTAACTAACTTTTTTATCGTTGTCACCGGTTGTTTATGGTGGCGGAAGCGGTGACGATGACATATGTTCAGGTTTCAGTAGGTTTTCTTTATGTTTTATTTTATTTTTCATTTATTGTTATTATTTTTTAGAACTTTTTACCATAGGGAAGTTGTAAATATTCTGTTGATTTTGTTTTTTTTTTTCCCTGCTTCTCCCTTCTTGTACAAATGTTGGCTGGTTTAAAAAAATCGATTTCAATCAATTATTGCATAATAATCAAAGTGAAATACCACCAGTTTGGGTTCCATTAAAATTTAATTTGTGAAAAAATGTGTCGGAATAGTATTTTTTCGAAGAATACATGGTTCCAAAGTCAGAAAAAATTTTAGATTTAAGTGTAATAATTTTTTTTTTTTTTTTTTTTAGAAGAATGTGTGGTTTAAAAGTAAGAAAAATTTTAAATTTACGTGTAATATTGTTTTATTGGAGGATATGATTGAAAATAAGAAAGTGAAAAATATATTTTCACATAAATGAAGCTCAAACATGGACTATGTTTCTCTTGTGTTTTCAAGATTAAACGTTAAGATGATACACGATAACTATCAAAACGTTAAGAGTCAACCCTAACATATACAAATCATTTATTTCTTTTTACAGAGTTTTGATTTAAAGAGAATCAAGAATAAAGTTTCACAAATTACTAACTCTGTCGAAGTGTTGAGATATGCATGCGAACACATTAAACTAACCAACCTTTTATTCAATAACTAGCTTATCCCGCTAGAGATGACAATGGGATGGGTTTGGGACGGGACGGGACTGGGCGGGGCGGGGCACCCCCGTCCCACCTTAGAAGGGGTGGGGCGGGGCGCTGATTTGCCCCGTTTATTTTTTTTTTTCAAAAATTTTTTTAACCATTTTTTTTTATTTGTAGTTAATAAATTATGTTTATTCTTCACAGGGCGGGGCACCCCCTCCCCGCCCCACCAACCCGCTGGGGCAAATTTTTTTTGCCCCATTCAAGACGGGACGGATTTTTTTTCCATCACTATATCCCTCATCAATTTGACTCTAAAACAAACTCCTTAACTGATTAAGGAAGCCAATAAGATAAGTCTTAGTTAAGTCTTTTACTATATCAAAATGTCCAACAAAGGTGCAGAGTTAGGAATCGTTTACATAAGTTACACAACTCAAGATATTCACAATGGTCCACTTATAATCACATCATGTCGTAAATCATAAACAACATATTAGGTTTTAAACAAAAAATAAAATAAAATTCAGTTCTATATTTTTGAGTTTGATTAAGTATGTTCAAAGACACACGAACGTACGTGTAAACTTTATTGAAATAAAATTAAAACTCTTAATATTTTATCCATCCAAGTACAATCTAACTAAACTTATAATGAAATTAAGAAAGTCAATCAATAAATAACTAACGTCAATTAAAAAAAATAGTCGCTACACATCTTTTTTCAACGATCAAGGGCGGTTTTGAGAGCGCGCAAGAAGTACGAACATACATGACTCAATAATTATAGGTGTGCCATTGAAATAATTACTTATAAAATTTTTTACTTTTTTATTTGTTAGTATAAAGATTATTTTATGGCCTTTTAGTCAAGTTAAAATGCACAATATTTAGGGGAAAAGACACAGAATATAAATATTATATAGACATTAAAAAATAAAATTTGGCATACTATTGAGAAAAAATTAATTGATATTTTTTTCAGTTAATGGCTTTTTGGAAAGTTCCCATTTAGTCAAACAAAAGTATTTCTCTTCTGAGCCCAATGAAGGATTTTTATTTTTTTTTTTGTTTTTTTTTTGTTCCTTTCAAAAAAAATTAGTCAGAGTTGAACGTGCATATCACGTAATTTTGAAATACTTTATAATTATTGTAAAATAATATTTGATATCAATTTTTTGTGAGGATTTGATGAGTCTCAAACGTACTAAAGAAAATAAAATTTAAGAGAATAAATTAAACTCTCAAAACTCTACTTATATGAGTCAAACTTTTTGTGATGATGATATACTGCAAATGTGAAACATTTTATACGACATTTGGTACAAAAGAAGTAATTCATAATTCATGAATTTAAACATCCCATTAAAATTTTGTGGGGTTGAGTCAAAAATTTTGGGGGGTGAAACTGAAAAATACATTACAAATTAACTAGAAATAATGGACCAGCGGATAATGTTGGGGGGCGGTCGCCCACTGCCCCCTAGCTCCGTCTATAATACTAATGAGAGATGATATAAAAAACTTGCAAATTGTATGCATGAGTGTGTTAGTAGTACGGTAACTCCAAAGAATATACATGCAATAAACATCTACTTTATTTATTTTTGTTCCATTCTAATGAAATGGCCTAGTTTCCTACTTGCAAAAGGAACGAACAAGAATAGATTCAGGCGTTGTTTTCTCCTTATTTGATGGTGGAGATAAATGGAATGAGATGTGTTATCTGATTGTAGATCGATTGGCGACGTACAACAATTAGACATTGAGACACTTTTAGATCCTATTTAGTAGATGTTGACCTCGAAAACATGGCTCGACACGTGGCCAACAGAATAAGCCTTCAAGTCAGCCATTCCCTGCACACGTAGCATGACGTCAGTCACCCGTGGCTTTTCCTAGAGGGGGTTGGGAGCGGTCACGGGCACTTCAACGGTCAAGTCGGTTTAGGTTCAACCGGAAAATAGTTCGTCGATAGTGAAACATTCGTCGAGAAGTGGTTGATATAAATGTGTAATAATAGGGTGCCAATATATGAGGGAGAGAAAATGATACCAAGTTTACAATATAGTTGGAGTAAAAAGTGGGATTCGAATCCTTCTTCAGGCACAAGGATGTGAATTTATACTGAGAATGGGAAAAGGATAGCCGTTAAATGAGGAGACACGTGTTATCAGATCCTCATGGCTCCTCCAATCCTATGTGTCAATTTGTTTTTCCATAGGTTGGCTGACATTGAATATTTCTGACAAAAGTAGCTGAATTGACTGTTTGGGTCCTGCCACACGTCCCATCAGTCAGGAATTTGACTTTGGAAGATTCGTTGTAAGAGATCTTTGCAGAGACGAGGCGACACAGGTGTAGAATTGTAGAAACGGAGTACGGGTCTTTGCATCCGTATTATATTGCAGATGAGTTCGGTTCCTTCGCTGGTGGCTGTTAAGTTCGTCCCCACGCAATCGCTTCAACTTATATAATCAGTTCGTCTCATGCGCAATCACATCGATTAACACGTGGCTCGGTGCGGACCACTCCCTGTTGACATGTGGCAGGTGAGGTGACGAGTCTGACACAGACCCGTAACAGTAGATATTATCATTAGGACATGTTCCTAGTGTCACACTTTGTCCATTGAGCTGCTGTTTCTTTTTTTACTAGGATTGTGTTCAAAGTGAGTATTAAAATGTGAGAATTTGAAAAACAACTGATGTTTGAAAAGGTACACATTTTGTAGGACTTAAACTTTACTATCTACTCACTACACAAACATTTTATAGCACCTACAATTTATAAGTACTTAAAAAAGCTCTAACGTTTGAATCGTTCCCTTGCTATCTTTTTGGGAGAGCTAAGCCTAAGATTTTTAGTTGTGTACAAGACTACTTTCACTGCCAATGAGCACATGCTCCTATAGCTACCAAGACTCATTCGACTCAGCAATAAATATTGTAAAGAGGAAATAAAAACACGATTTTCCTCCCTTTTCCAATTTTTGCACCTGTTTGACAACAAAATCTTCCCTGGAAATTTTTTTCTACCTTTCCACATTTTCCAAGAGGAAAACATTTTCTTGTTGTTTTAGTTAGAATTGATTTTCCAGGTTTTTAGGCCTTTATTTTTTTTTTTTGAAAAAAAATCTATCAATAATGTTAAAAAAAAAATTTCCCCTTTAATAGACAATTTCCATACAAAACAAAGTCAAATGAATGCTATTCGGTATGGTAATTTTATTTTATTATTATTATTATTACATTTTTTTTTTTGCAATTAGAACAAATTCTAAACTCACTAATAGAAAAATTACCACTTTCATGGACAATTTTCATAAAAAACGAAGCCAAACGGAACCAAACTTTCAACAATTTTCAGGTGGAAAATTATATCAATCAAACACAATTAATTACAATTCTCATTAAAACAATTTTTATACAATTCAATTCCTTGTAAAACATTTTTTTCCACATTTGCAATCAAACGGACCATAATAAAAATAAAAAATAGACCCTTTAAACAAGATTATCAGAACTTTCTCAATTTATCACGTATGATAACATAATAAGTAGTGGAAAACGATGTGATTAAGTTCTTGTTTGGGAAATCTTAAAAAATTGGGTTAAAGTCAATAATTAATTTTAAAAACACATTTTTTGGATCACAACTTCAATCAACTTCTCAATCACCTATTTCATGAACTTCTAAGAAAATTCATTAAAACTTTGTCGAATGTTTAAATTTAGATATTTGAGCAGAAAAAATAAATAAATTGTAAGGGTATTTTGAACAATTTCATCTTTATTTATCGTGTTGGTTTTTATAAGTTTGGAACATGATGTATGTTTGAAAATACGTGACAACACTTATTTTCTTTAATTATTTAATCAAAGATGCCAAATTCCAAGCACAAATTATAATATGTTACGAGGTCAATGCCTCTTATTTTTAGCAAAGTGACGTTGGAAACCATTTCCTTAACGTGAAAGCAAGATATGGACAAAAGAGTATAAAGAAAATAACACGAGGAAGAGGACGAAGTTAAATAGTAAAGGATATTTTGAGATTTTTAACTTCACAAGATTAATTTAAAGAAGATTAATAATATCATCGACAAAATTCTAATCTTACAAAGAAACTTATTTTCCTCGTCTCTCTCTAGCTTATCTGTGGGCATGTTGGCAAGCAGGAGCGGGGTCAGAATTTAATGGTACGGGAGGCCAAAAACTTGAACAGTGGGCTACTTGGCTTGAACAGTGAGAAGACAATTGACTGCTCGTTTGGTAGGTTTCTATTTTTACTTCTACTTCTTACAGAAAAACATTCTGAGGATGTTAACTTAATTAGTGTTAGAAAATTAATTTCTAAACGGACTTTCTCTTCCTAAATAGTTTTTAGAGGAAACCACATTAGATCAATTAGAAGAATCACTTCTATAAAATTAATCTAACATGTCCAAAAGTAACTTTTGGTTTCTCAAAGACTATGCCAAACAACCCCTAATTATTTGAATGTGCTTTGTCTAGCTAAATAAACGATCAACGTGTATGGTCATTCAACCCGTGTTCTTTTAAATCTTTATATCTTAGCCATACAAAGGCAAAGAAAAGGCATTAGAGTAAGGGGAACCAATCAATAGAGTAGAATAATAGGAGAAATTAAAAAGTCTCCCTACCCTTTCGGAGGGCTCCTCTTGATATATCGGTGCTCCTCCGCACATTTTGCCGTCGACCACCGCACTTCCCCACTCTCCCACCCACCAAGAATGGCTCCCGTAATTATTTTATAGTTTTAAGGTATTTTTTCAGTATTCCCACCGTAAAATATAATTTTGTTAAGTTTCTCATGGAATCATACGTAGGACTAATCGAAATAATTTTTGTACAGGTGATAAAGTTGTCTTAAGATTTTGTGGGGATCTTTCGGGGCAGGAAGATCACAGCAAGGGAGGGAGAGCAATGACTAGACAAGTTGTTCTCCATTCACCGGCGTCCTCCGTCGGCCGGCGGCGTCCACTGCTGGAACCCCAGGACTACTCCTCCAGGGGAGGCGTGCGGAAGGTGAGATTAGCAGAGGTAGCAGGCGGAACAGCCGCTGAGTGTGCCGTTGTGTGCTGCTGCTGCCCATGTGGGCTGATGAACCTCCTGGTTTTGGCAATGTACAAGCTGCCGGCAGGGCTGTGCCGCAAGGCATTGAGGCGGAAACGCCGCCGTAGACTGATCAAGCAGGGGCTGTTGCCACCGCGTCAGTGCGGTTGTGATGAGAATGACCTCCATGTCCACCAAATTTCCAGGCCTGCCGCCATGGTAAATGTTCTGGAATCAAACTCAGACAAGGATGTAATTGAGCTAGAGAAGGAAATGTGGGATAAGTTCTACACAGCTGGATTCTGGAGGAGCTCCTCACAAAGAAGTGAAATCTAACGGTAAATAGCCGGTAAAAAATCATCACAATTTACTGAAAAATTAAATACATACTATATATATATATAATATATTATTATATTAGTGTTATTTATTTGTAGTAATTAAGTTTTGTATGTGAATTGCTTGTTCTTCGTTTCTGGGCTTGAACTCCTTTTAATAATAATTACGTGTTTAGGTTGGAATTGTTTCAAATGATTTATTTTAAGAAACAAGAAGAAAATTCCAGAGAGACAAACAGACAGTGATGTCTTAAGGTAATAGATTTGAATTGGTATATTTTAAATTATTTTCACAAGAGTATTTTTGAAATCGAAGACGATAATCAAGTGACAAATTTCTAAAATATCGATCGATCAAAGTCCAATTATTGATGAAAATTGAGTTTTAGTAATCCTATCACGACTTCACTTTCTCCTTTCATTTCAATGTTGCTGCGAAGGAAGGAAAATGAGATTGAAAGACTATCCATCGAAGTAAAAACATTTATTCACGAGCTCACTCGTTGAGTTCATTATACACAAAACACGTGTTAACTGCAATAAAGTCGGTCTTAAGTCCATGAGTTGAGTCACTCAAATGAAAGCGATCGAATGTCATAAAAAGTTTTGTATCTCCATGGTGTTACTAATTTATTTTCAGATGAAATAGTTAAAACTCTATCCTAATATACAAAAATACATGTAATCACGTGATAGGAGTTTGTCGCATTGAGACACAATAAGAAGTGATAATAAAAGTGGGAATAATGTCACTAGAACAGACCAAACAAATAGGGGTGACCTATGCATAGTCATTCTAGGTCCACACATGTTGGAGATAGATGTAATAAAATTCATAAAACAACAAATGATGACTAAATTGTTGATTCAATCAGGGAGTGAATACACATATTCTTTGAAGTAAAGCCAAAAGTGCAATGTAACCAAAGCATCGCGAAGTATGATCTTGTATTAAACAAAACGATGAAAGCATTCTGATGGGCCGACACTAAAATCGAGAGACTCGTCTCTTGATTGAAATTAGAATGTATTTGCTGCCTCGCTCTGATGTTGACGAACAGCTTGTGCCGAAAGTTTTTAAGTCTTTCTTGATGCTATAGTAGAGTTCGATTTCTCTATATGAATACATCAATTTTATTCAACTCGAAATTTCCTAATATTCGAACTTGCGATTTTCATCAATAACAAGTATTATAGTTGATTGTATTAGAGGAAAGAAAGAGAGCAAACAATAAAATAATGGAAAGAATCAATAGCCTTGATGCAAGCATTACTAGCTCCGAAGGTTCTTTATTAACCTAACTACAAGGATGAGACTCTATAATATTGAAGAGAAAATATAGAATCTAAAAGGAGAAGAACATAGGAATTACTAGTCTTAGAATCGAGTTAATACTTTTTATCTTCTCATTCGAGATATTACGTGCAATTAATAACTATTTCATATGTTACACTAAAATAAAATTTTGTAATGACTTTTAGCGTCTCATTATTTCATATTATAATGAAAGGAATAATAACTTTTTTTAGAATATGTAGCTAAAAAGGAATCACAAATTTTTGAATTTACGTGTAATATTATTTTATTGGAGAATATATGATTGATAAGAAAAATGAGAAAAATGAATTATAATTTAGCATGGAAGAATTGGGCAAACGGGGCTTAGGGACTATGCAATGCACGATAGTCTTATGAGCATGATGATATTTATCTCTCATTATGAAGTTATGTTGTGGTTTAACTCGTCACATTGATGACTTTATCAAGGATTGATGTACTTTGTAATTCATCAGTCATTGTCCAAAGGTACAAACAGTAGACATTCCAGGTGGTTTCACAACTTTGGTTAGAAAGCAAAATGGTCCCCTATTTCATATTTTCGTCTTAAACTCAGTACAATTCATCTCTGTCAAGCTCATCACTCACATGGAAAAAGGACTTGAAATGATGCATTACAGGACATCATGAAAAATAAAACTTAGACCCTGTTTGATTTGTTAAATTTTTCATGAAAAATGAAAAATATTTTTCCACTTTTGTATTGTTTGATGGCACAAATTTTTCAGATAATTTTTTTTTCAACCCATCCCTCCATGCGCCCCTTTTCCACTTTTTTAGGGAATTCATTTTCCCATCAGTTTTCTGGCCAAATTTATTTATTGGTAATGAAAATAAATTTCATAACCAACTGTAAAAAAAAAAATTCGCTTTAATGAACAATTTTCATGTAAGACGAAATCAAATGAACACTAAATTTTGATGAAAAAATAGTTTTCGAGCAAACTTTTTTTTTAAACTTTTTGGCAATGGTAACAAATTTCATAACCAATTGTTAAAAAAAAAAAAAAATTAACTTTAACGAACAACTTCTACGTAAAATCAAGTCAAACGTGAAGAAAAAGATCCAAAATTTTAAAAAAATTTCGGGTAGAAAATTATACCAATCAAACAAATTTAATTAACAATTATTTGGAAACAATTTTTAGACAATTATTTTCCCTGTAAAATATTTTTCTTTCACTAATTTTTTATTTTTGCAATCAAACGGAACCTTAGTGCTTATGCAAATAACTTAAAAAATGAAAGATGTTACATGTACTGAGAAAATGTCAGCAAAATTGTCAAAATGCCAAGTGCTAAATTTTCATTGGTCTTTGTTCAAAAAATAGATCTATAACAGTCCCTCAAAATCCATCACATCACCCGACATTTTTCCACTTACAAACAGCTTTATCAGTAAGAATTTGCTTAAAAAGTTGATGCCAAAATTAACAATTAAATTTAATTATATTTTTTATTAAATTCAAAATTTTTATCAACTTTTTAACAACACATTTCAGTAACATCTATTAAAATTTGAGTGAAATGTGATAAAATATGTGATTAAAAAATTGATGAAATATGTTGTTGAGAAGTGGTTGATCCCATAAAATATATGATAAAAATTAATTATTAACTTCAGCTCATATTAAAATCTAAATTTTGATGCAATAACGCTATGAGTACAGGAAAAGGCAACTGAACTCTTACAGGAAATTAAAATTGGGGACGTGGCTGTCTACAGTGATGAAGGGCAGGTTTTCTCCAACAAACCAAACCAAAACCGGTTGAAAAATTAATCAAGACCCAGCCAAATCACTTTTTCCCCCAAATCTCTCAAATCCCTCCCGCCTCTCGCTCTCACCCTCGACAGCTGTTCGCCAACATCGATGCTCCCGCTTCAAAGAAATAATTTTCCCATCCCACCTCTGAATTTCCGGCAGCCAAAGAAATCGTGTTCCAGGCAGGGACCACCAAGCCAAAGAAATTGTTTCTGTAACTTCTTACCACCCGCTACGCTCCCGCTCCAAAAAAAGAAAGTAGGCTATCTGTCACCAACATCGAAGCTGTTTTGGTTAAAAAATTTAAAGGGCTATCGCCGAAACATGACAGATCAAGGACAGAACGATTCTGGGTAACAAAATATTTGGCTTTATCTCTTTTGTCAATATCGGCATAGTGATTTCTATCCATTTATTGCTCATGGTATGCTTACTATGGAAGTTTTTTCCTTTTACGCTAGAGCATTTTGGTTGAACCTACAAGTGGAAACACGGGGATTGGAATAGAAGCTCATCGTACCTATGCCTGCTTCAATGAGCCTTGAGATAAGGGTTATTTTGAGGGAATTTGGAGCAAACATTAACTTAAACAGATTACCTGCATCTTTAACTATATGGTCTACTACTGGAGGATGTCCCATTTTGTTTATTGATCATAATTATTTAATTCATATTTGATAATATTGTAATATACTTTGCTAAAATTTGTGAGCATCTGGATTTAGTTGTGTGACTTGCGATACTATTTTTAAATCTAGTTGAAGAGTTGTGCTCAAAGCTATATATAACGTTGCAACCTTTAATAAAATAATAAATTTTGTTGCATGAAAAGAAATTGTAGGAGCTCAGAATCAGGATTTGTTGATTGAATGTGATAATGAGAACATACTGGACAATTCGAACACATTGGAGAATGAAAATGTAAGAGGCGATGTTGCGGCTGAGCCTGAGGTTGGTATGATGTTTAACAGTGAGAAAGAAATGTTGGATTTCTACAAAAGATATGCTTACGCCGTAGGTTTTCCTGTGAGGAAACGAAATTCGAAAAAGGCGGACGACGGAGTTATGAGATATGTCACATTCACATGTAGTCGTGAAGGTCGAAGAAGTTATGCAATGGGTGGTTCATTGAGGCCTCAACCAACAAGTCAGACAGACTGTAGAGCAAGAATTTATGTGTCTTTAGATACTGTTGGTGTATGGAGAATTAACAAAGTATGCCTTGAACACAATCATAAAACAAGTCCTTCGAAGTCACGATTGTTTCGATGTAATCGAAAATTGACTGTGAGTGCTAAAGGGAAACTTGAAGTGAACGATATGGCGGGAATTCCCTTGCACAAGAGTTTCAACTCCGAGGTTGTGGTAGCCGGTGAATATGAAAATATGACGTTTGTTGAGAAGGATTGTCGAAATTACATCAAACAAGTCAGACGATTGTGATTTGGAGAAGGAGATGCCATTGCTATACAGTCGTACTTTTCGAAAATGCAAGCAGGTTGTTCAGGATTTTACTTTAGCATGGATTTAGATGAGGAGTCACGACTAAAAAATGTATTCTGGGCAGATAATAGATGTAAGCGGTCTTACAAGGAGTTTGGTGATGTGGTCACTTTCGATACTACGTATCTCACTAATGAGTATGACATGCCGTTCGCCCATTTTGTTGGTGTAAATCACCACGGACAGTCGACGCTGCTTGGTTGTGGATTGTTATCGAATGGGGACATGGGAACTTTTGTCGGTTGTTCAAGACATGGCTTGCATGCATGAACGGTAAAGCTCCAAACGGAATAATTACCGATCAAAACAGGACAATGCAAAATGCAATTGAGATTGTTTTTCCAAATACGAAGCATAGATGATGTTTGTGGCACATCTTGAAGAAATTGCCAGAAAAGTTTGGCTATCATGTCCATAAGGGTGCGATATTTTCTGCTATACACAACTTAGTATACGATGCACAATTTGTTCAAGAATTCGAGGAAGGTTGGAGGGTGATGCTTGATACGTATGACTTGCATAGTAATGACTGTTGTCGGGATTGTAACATTAACAGAGGTCGTTGGGTGCCTTGTTTTTTAAAAACCACTTTTTGGACAGGGATGTCCACAACACAATGAAGTGAAAGTATGAATGCATTTTTCGATGGATATGTGCATTCGAAGACGTCGTGGAAGCAGTTCGTTGAACAATATGAAAGAGCAATGAGGAACAAGGTTGAGAAGGAATTTCATGCAGATTTTAAGTCATTTTCTAGTATGATACCGTGTGCAACAACTTTTGAAATGGAAAAACAATTTCAGGCAGTATACACCATTTCGAAGTTCAGGGAAGTTTAAAATGAATTCACTGGGAAGGTATACTGCGATGTTGTATCTGAGAAGGATGACTTTTTTGGACGACTTATGAGATCCGTGAACATGTCGTGCAGCACGAGCACCGGAAGAAAAAGACATTTTACATCTTATTTCGGAGGGATACTTGTGAAGTCGTATGTAGTTGCCACTTGTTCGAATTTCGAGGCATCATTTGTCGGCATGCGATCACAGTCTTGATACGTAATGACATCACGTCAATGCCTGATAGGTATATAAGACGGAGATGGAGGAGGGAAGTCAGTAGAGCACACACGAGGGTCACCGTAAATTATGACGGGTTAGGTAGTATTCCTGGACAGTTGAGATATGACAATATGTGTCAGTTGTTTTCAGAAGTGGCAAACCTCGCTGCAGATGACGAAAGGTGGACATGTGCAATAAAGGACTGGATAAAATTACAAGCAAAACATATGTGGATGACAAGTCAATTGGAAGTAATGCCCTTTCGTTGGATATTATTCGATCAACCTCCACTTGTACGGGTTCGCAAAATACTGACAGTGGGAGCATATTAGATCCTAAATTGTCAAAAAAGAAAGGGTGCGCCGAGGAAACTTCGAATGAAAAGCCCGTTGGAGTCTAGGTCGAGGAGGTATGCTTTCCATTACATATTTAGTAATGATTGGTGATTGAAGTCCGGGTATTGATTTAAGTCAATGACAATGCAGTCCACATCTAATTCGGACAAAGGGAAGAGGCCAATGGCTAGGCCTAGAACAACGGACGAGGTGGAACCCACGTTGGCGATTCTTAACTGCCGCAATGTTCTATGCCCACACTGTTTTCATATTCACAACACCTAATGGTTGGTAGTATATCCTAAATCCTAAACCATTTAAATGACTTGACTTGTTAAAGATGATGTACTTTCATGCAGGGTGACAATGGTAACGAACCCATCACAGAACAATTACTGTATTCAACCTTCATCAGTCCGGCCCTTACGAATGGAATTGTGAACGCTCAAGGTAAGTACAAATATAGTTCGTAATAATGTTGGATTTGTCATTTAATTTAAGCATTTCGTAACCTTTGTCTTGTGCATTAGGTCATGTGATGCCATACTACTATCAAAATTTCCCCGATGAAGGTGGCACAGGCTTGTGATGCCGGCATGGAAGGTTAGTTTTGCATTTGATGGACAATGTGTAGTTGAACTATATTACTTTAAAAATACCGTTAATATTTTCAAAGCATCATCTTGGGAGGTTTTTTTTT
>CAIGRO010249735.1:0-18170 GCA_903798355.1 Fraxinus baroniana
TGCATGGAATCAATTGTGTACAAACTTGTGACTCTCATTTATGCCTAATATGTCTTCACATTACTCCACGCTATTAAATACCCAACTAAAATGTAGCACGTGCGTAAACTAGTCTTTTAAAAAAGAATGGACATCAAACAAGGGTTTAACTTTATTTAGGTACTACGAAAGTAAATTATTTTAGTTGTCACTTTTCTTATTTGTTGTGCAATCGTCAACTTCAGATGTCATGAATCAGATAATCAGATGTGTCCTCGGGCGATCGGGCAAATGAATGATTTTGGTCAACATCTACCCATTGCACGTAGATACAGTGTAGATTCACTCAATTGCCCATCAATCAAAATTTAAAATTACTTGAATTTAAGAAACGTTAGACCTAAAAATGGATATATATATTAAAAAAATTATGAATTAATTGAAATGTTTATGATAGAAAATTACACCAACAGTTGGTTTTGATCAATTAAGTTTAATATATTATTATACTAATCAATATATATATATATATATATGAAGTGAATTAAAAATATGATATTTATGTTTGAACTTTTTTTTTTTGCCAAATGAATGAAATTTGGAATTAAAATAGAAAGAAAAACATACAGCGATCTCGTGACTAATGTGCCTACTTCCACAGGGCTTTTTTTTTAACAGATTTTTCACGGGATTTCAAATTTTGTGAGATGAAATAGTGGCCCCACATGATTAATATATTGACAAAAATCTCACCCCACCCACCTATGTTGTAAGTGTCTGACAGGTACAGGATTTTTAAAATCTTGTACTTGTAGCATTGCTCATAGTATAAACACTACAGAAAATAAAATTGTACAAAATATAAATCCCTTTATAAATCAAATACTAATATTTTGTCTAGCTGCTACTAAATGTCTTCATTTGGTAATTTGAATTGGAAAAGAATTTATGCAATTGCCAGCCTAATTTTAATTGAAAATAAATATTAATTATACAATTGTAATAATCTAGAATTCTTTGGTACTCTTTTAGGCCCTTTTTACTCTCAAGCAAGTTTTTCTTTTTCTTTCTTTTTCTTGCTCGGACTGGGTGCCCGTGTGCCGACGCATTAGGGTCAACATGCGCTTAAAGCGGGGTCTTTCAAGGGCCTCGACTTGCATGTGTAAGCGAACCGACCCAATCGAGACCTTTAATCAAGGAGAAATTGGCACCAATAGCAATCAAGAAATATTTTTAGCATATTAATTAGATAAAGCCGAATTGGCAACAAACAAACATCCCACACATCTCTCACGGCTCTGTTCTTTATTTCTATCTAGTATCATTTGATATCGTATAATTAGAAAGAAACAAATAATACACACAGAAATTTACACCAAGCCTCACACAAAATACAAACCAATAATGTAATAAAACAAGACAAAGCAGCCACAGCATAAAACGGTTATATAAGACTTTTCACATACGATTTGTTCTGTAGGATTGCATTCATCTCCGCCATCTCCTTTCTGAAATGAGAGTCCAAACATAGCATTACAAATATTAGTACTTAGAAGCACAAATGGTATTTCAAGTACAGAAGGAATTAGCCTTAATCCCAATTACGAGAGCAATAATGAGCAAAACAAAATTCAAAACATGCAAAGCGCGTATAGATTTATAATGGTTCACTCTAAATGTAAAAGCTATGTCCACTCATCATTGCAAATTTTTTACTGTGAAGAAGAACTGTAGAAAGGATCTCATGCCTTTATAAATCACAAAAATTACCCCACTGAAAAGATCCTCCGTATATTAGGTTGTTAGGATGATATGATAAATATATCGAATTCCCAATATATTAAAGGGATTCTGCAAGACATCGAGAAGGTGACGAGATTTAAGTCAAGTTTATTAATCAATGTTCCAATTTATTAAAGGGATCAGTATTGTGAACAAAGAAGAAATAAGGAGTGTATTCATGCATTCAACCAATATCATACTACTACAACAGTAGGCACGTGTAACATCAATCTAGGTGGCATTAGGCGTCCTTAAATGAAAGGTAGAATTAAATAACTCATATAATTTCACCTTTAATTAAATGTATCACATAGTAGCACTACTGGTGCTAAATAGCATTATTTTAATTTTTAGGTTTTATCCTTTTGAGTTAATGCAAAGACCCTATTCGCTCCCAAAACTCTTTCGTTTGAACTAGAGAAGGTAACTGGTCTCTTTGAGCTCTCTAATTCTCTCTTAATTACTTGTATTTATGAGCCTAGACTAGTACAAAGGTTTGTTGGGTTTGCCCTAATTCCCTGAGATATCTCGTGATTGCGATTCACTCCCATTACCAGACCTCCTATATCGGTGGAATAAAAGGGCAATTCCGGACTGAACAAGACAACTAAAATTCGAGGAAGTGGTTGCAGTGGAAAATGCTCAGGGAAGGTATTAGCTGATTGTTTTTGTTTTACCTTAGAAAAGGATATATATATATATCACATTTACTTTATTCTGCACCATTTTTCCACTGCATGCTAACAGCAAGTCTCATTCATTTCCTTTTGAAGTTCAGTTTGTAAAATAAAATGAACTAAACATGCACGGGTAAGTTGTAACCCCAATAATAAATTACAAGAATAAATCGATTCATATTGATACATCTGCTTTTGTGGATTTAGAAGTCAGTATTTCCCTGTATAATGACATATCGCTAATGCATGGACATATCACGCAAGAAGAGGATTTTCAAGCATGATGGCACTAAGCTCAATGAATTAAATATGCAAGAATAATGCAAGATAACAAATTTGAAACATCAGGTGGAAATTTAGATAATACCTTGAGGAGAATGAATTCCATTTCCCGGTGAATTTTGTTGTGCCTGGGACATAGACCACTGTCTACGTGGCGATCCTTGCTGTTCATTCCCGCCAGGGAGGGAGTGCCTCTTTTTTACGTAATTATCCTTGTCTTGCATATCTGGACTTGATCTCGGGGATATGTTTGCAATAGCTTTGGCTCTTGTAGATTCAGTTGCTTGCATATAACTTGGGAGAGAGTTACTACTATCTCTTGGATCCTGATCCCCATGATCAGGTCTTGCGGAACCAAAGGATTTTCGGCGCTTTCCAGTTTTATGTTCCAAGCTGCTACTTGCAACTGAATCAGGATTATCATTTGAAGGGGGTCCTTTACCAGCCAATGGATACCTACTTTTCCGATTGGATTCTGTTTTCTTGTCCCTGATTTCCTTGAAGTCTATAGACGCTTGGGTGGAAGGCGTTGCTTGAGATTCAGAAACAGTTATATGGCTTTTGGGAGATGCTTCAGATGATGGCTTGTATACTGGATGGCTTGCCTCAGATCCCACCTCCAGGTGCATCTTGCTTGGATCTTTATCTGGCTT
The DNA here is from genome assembly GCA_903798355.1 of Fraxinus baroniana. Taxonomy (NCBI): domain Eukaryota; kingdom Viridiplantae; phylum Streptophyta; class Magnoliopsida; order Lamiales; family Oleaceae; genus Fraxinus; species Fraxinus baroniana. The sequence goes on from CAIGRO010249735.1 coordinate 3,374, forward strand.
CTTATCTACCTGTGGCGAATCTATAGGAATGATTGAACTAGCACATTCAACATTCGCAGAGTTAACACCACAATCTAATTCCAACTGATCTGAATTGATAGATGGCAGATCAGTTGCTGGCATGCTGGGCTTATCGTTAGCTTCAACTTCTAAGTTCTCATTGCTCTTGGGATGGTCGGTCTCATCAGAAATCTTCTGCTTCGGTTCAAATTCAACAGCTTTAACCTGTGACCTATCTGGTGAATCAGGGTTTGAAGCAATGAGAAGTTCAGTCCCACTTCCAAGGGTACCATCTTGAACTGTTGAAGCTTGGTAAATAGAATTTTCAGGCAAGCCAACCTCCCTAGATCCAAATTGTTGATCAGTCTTATCACCATTACCTTCAGTTGCAAGACCATGACTAGTAGAACCGGTTAACTGAGGGGTATATGCAGCAGAACTCAGTTCTTCAAATTTCAACTGGGAATCAATATAAGAAGGATTACTTGTCTTCCTTGAACCAAATGAAAACTTATTTGCTTCAATTTCAGGTTGCTCGGTGGAGGACTTTTCTTCATCATGTATATGTTGCTCATGTTCTCTTTCAGCCTTACCTGGGTCAGATTCGGGTTCCACCTTCGCAAGCAAATCTGTCTCGTTCAGCTGAATATGTGAAGAATCAGTTACATTATATGCATTTGATTCACCAAAGGGCTCAGGCGGCTCAGTTTCAGGTTTTTTGGTGGAAAACTTTTCTTCATCATGGTGTATATCTTCCTCATGTTCTCCTTCGGCTTTAACTGGGTCAGATGCGGGTTCCACCTTCTCAAGCAAATCTGTTTTGTTCAGCTGAATAGGTAAAGCATTGATAGCATTATATGTGGTATTTGATTCATCAAAGGGCTCAGGCAGCTCAGTTTCAGGTTGCTTGGTGGAAAACTTTTCTTCATCCTGCTGTATATCTTGCTCATGTTCTCTTTCAGACTTCAATGGGTCAGATTCGGGTTCCATCTTTGCGAGCAAATCTGTTTCGTTCAGCTGAATTGGTAAAGCATTGTGAACATTATATGTGGTATTTGAATCATCAAAGGGCTCAGATGGTTCAGTTTCAGGTCGTTTGGTGGAAAACTTTTCCTCATCTTGGTGTATATCTTGATCATGTTCTCTTTCAACCATACCAGGGTCAGATTCAGGCTCTACCTTCACAAGTAAGTCTGTTTCATTCAGCTGAATTGGTAAAGAATTGATTACATTATATGTGGTATTTGATTCATCAAAGAGCTCAGACATCTCAGTTTCAGGTTGCTTGGTGGAAAACTTTTCTTCATCATGGTGTATTTCTTGCTCATGTTCTCTTTCAGGCTTACCTGGGTCAGATTTGGATTCCACCTTCGGAAGCATATCTGCTTCATTCAGTGGAATAGATAAAGAATCTGTTACATTAAATGTCATATTTGATTCATTAAAGTTTTGGGGCTCAGGCAGCTCCACTTTTTGACTCAGCGAAGGTGCTGTTGATCTGCATGACTGTAAGTCCAAGTTGTCATCATTTTCAGTTGCATCGGACAACGCTTCTGCACTAGACTTCAAGCCTACTGACTCAGAAGTACATTCAGATGGAATTACAATGTCTTCTTTGCTGTCAGGATGACCAGTTTCTTCCCTCTCATGCTGCTCTGCAGCTAATCCCGATGCCTGTGATTCGTTGTTGCTCAGTGAAACTGACATCCACATTTCCAACCATTTCCAGGCTGAGTCGGATTTTGAAGGATCACACTTGATGTTTATACGTTTGGTCCTTGGTGTTGAGTCCAATAGCTTATATTATGTTCCAGGAGCAACGTCAAGATCAAGAAAAGTTTAATATCTATTGTATGTATATGGAATGCAATATAATTTTTGACCAAAAGAAACGTATCAGTTCATTTACCTTTTGAGCAAATCCATTACTAAGTAGCTTCTCAATGGAAATTGTGACATTACGATTGGCTTCATTTTTACTCTGAAAATAAAGTTTAGTATCAGACAAAAGAAACTGCAAACAGCAAGAAGAATTATTGAAAGAAATGCTAGAATGATAAAATTTCCTTTGTTCCTTGATATAATAAGAAATCGAAACATGAAAAATTGGTCCCAAAACTATTATCCCATTAGCAAGTTGGTCCTCAAAATTTAAAAAGTAGCACATTGGTCCCAACCCGTGTTACATAATCAGTCCCCCCAAGGAATGAACCTTTCATATCTCACGTGATATTCACGAAAGATGACTCATCTCAAATTTCAGGGAAGAATATTCTAGCTTTATAAAGTTGAACATGTCAGGGCAGCATGACGATTAAACAATAGGATTGGACATTTCCATCATTAAGAGTTGATTGTGAAACTATAGTGGAAGGTTGGGGATCATGCTTCTTTTAAGATGTTCAGAATCAACTTGCAATTGAGGCAGCAGTGAAATTTTCCAAACATAAATTCATTTATAATACACTTTATTTGTTGAGAAAGGAGAATGGGGATATAATTCCAGAGACTGTCAGTATCAAGCGCTTAACATGCTAAAAAGGAGGCAACTGTAGTGGGTTGGTTTTTCTGAACAGCTGACTCTAAAGATTTAGTCCATGTTTGATTTAGCTAAAAATCAAATTTTTAGTAGATTTAGATAAAAGTTTGAAATGTGTGGTTGAAAAGTAGAGGATCCCGTGAAATATGTGGTTGAAAATGAGTTTGAAGAAAAATGAATTATAGAAAATGGGGGCCAAAGAGGGGCTTAGAAACATTTATGGATCTTTTAGCACCCCGTTTTATGTATAGAACTTTCCAGAAACATATTCACAAGAGCTCTCAAATCCTTTAAAATTATTTGACATCAGGCAACATCCAAAATAAAGAGCTTCCAATCCTAAGTAGAGAGAAGATAACAAGAAACAAGGCGAGGGAGAATGTAGGGTAACAAGCTAGTACCACGCCAACAATTGTCGAATCATGGTAAGCATTCCCACAGTTTTCACTTTGCTTCTCGAAAGCATTTAATCCTTCTATACGTCGACGGGCATGCCGTGCTCGAACGAGTGCCTGCATTTTGACAATTGCTTGAACACAACGAAGCGTTCCCACGGCATGTTTTCGAACTAAGTGTCCTTTAAAGGCAGCTTGTAACTTGATTATATTCTTACTCTTCAATAGAACTCTTTGAGCCTGGTATAGCATTTCGAAAATAATACATAAAACTGCACTTACTGTACTTGATAAAGTTTGAAACATAACGTGGTAAAAGTACATACCAGAAATCCCCTAATGGCAGCTTGGATTAAAATGACCTTGAACTCATCTAGGGTAGCATCATCATCTCTTGCAACTACAGCATCTAATAATTTTGAGTTTACTTCAGTTGACAACTCACTTTTCCCATCTGTCGAGGACTTTTCTGGAACAGATTTATGCTGCTCTTGAAAGTCGACCGCTGTAGATTCTGAGTTTTCCTTGTTTGCAGAGGAAGTTGCTTCTGAGATAACAGAGTTGCTCAACACTCGATGTCTAGCAGATCTCTTCCGAAGGCCCCATCCCCTTCTGTCACTAGAACCCTTGCTCTGCAAGTAGAATCAAATAACATTAATGAAAACTGAAATCAATGTATTTCAAAAAAGCCTATTACATAATTTCCCATTTTAAATTAATATAAAAAAAATTACTAATATACGACTTATCTGGTTTTCTATGAGAGCTTCAAGGAATTATACTTCTTTTATAAGATGGACGTGTAACATCAGTACATACACATGCATAGATAATGAATTGATCATTAAGGAGCATTATTAGATCCTCTATTAAATAACAATCGGTTATACTTAGTAAGGAGAAAATCTCTATCTATGTTTTCCTCTAGAAATGAACTGTTTACATACTCATAATGCATAGGGCTTCGTGCATAAATATATCTGCAGACTAACTAGAATTAATATGAAACATAAATGAGATCCACCTAATAAATATTTGGGACCTAGGTTATCTGCATAACCATGTGAGACATTCACCTGAAGGTACAGAATGCAAATAAGTAGACGGCCAACAGGATTGTATTTGTCTTATGTAATGACATTCACAGACATTCTCTATAAATTATGCTACAACATGAGAAGGCGGAAATATCAAATGAAACCCTAGTAAAACATTCCACATCATAAAGATGTTTGAATAAGAATAGTAACCATATTTATCTGATCACCATCTACAGGTTCTATTTCATCTTTGCATATCGAATATGTCATGGACTTTTACACGTATCAACATTCTGCAATGAGAAACACGTCTGATATAGCTGAACACTAGATCAAATGCTCGCACCTATTTACAGCATTAATTATTCAGCAACATAAGCAATGAGCAATAATAATTCAGCTGATGATGTCCCAAATAAAAAAAACTTGAGAAGCAGGTTGTAACATACATACTTAAAATAACAAATGCAGATCCTATCACGAATTTAACAATCACGATTCAAAGTCCAAGAGAATGAGCAATCAAATCAGCCAATCCAAAACACAAGACACAAAGCAGATGCATTAATGATCTCAAAACTCTGCATATCGAAATAAACATTTGAACATAAATTAAGGATTTCAAATTGAAAGCTAAAAAACGTAAAAACCGTAGATCATTCAAACAAGGTCAAAAACCAAATGGAAAACAGAATTACGTATATACAGTAATATTTACACATATATATGATTTAAGTATAAATTTATACTTCGGGGGTTTGGATATCATCATGATCGACGGAATCACAGCTACAAGTAATGATCTTGAAGCATGATGAAGCCGATCTTCCCATTTGTGATTATTTCTGTGTGTGTGAATTTTCGTCTGTTACTTCGAATGGAGAATTTTCAGTTTAAAGATACTTTATTGGGAATTGTAGCGGATAAAAGGGGTCATTTTGGGAAGTCGGAACTCAACACCTGCCTTAAACGTAGCTCATTTGGGCGTTTCGATTCCGAGTATATAGCGCAGCAGAGTGCCGTTACTCATATTCCTAACTCCTGAGTTTTTATCTTTTAGTCCTTCACTTATGGGAAATAAGCCATTTGGCCACACTTTATGAAATGTATTATTTTTCACTTAATTATGGTATTTAATTGAATTTTTCCATGACTAGAGAGTAGTATACATCAATTTCCTGGAACTGGTAAATATTTAAGGATTTTAGAAATAAAAATTCTTAAAAAACCTATCAAAAATTTATCATTAGATGAAAATAGTTGAAAATTCTATCGAACAATTACCTCGTCTCTTATTCTAAATTATTTTCTTTAACCCAGAAAAAAAATTAAATGAATTTGGCGAAATGCATAATCGTGTGATCACATGTAAGTCATGAGAATAGTGGATGAAATTGTATAATGTTTTATCAAGTAAAGACATACTTACATTTGAATTGACATTTCGAATATATAAATAAATGAGAATCTGAATCCATTGCTCCGAACGTATCGTCTTTTCAATATATTATTGATGTATAAGCACATCACGTCTTAATAAATGAGAAGGCGTCAATATATTTTTATATATATCGACGTGTTATACTTAACATCTTCATGTTTAATAAGATTCAATGGATCAAAGTTGTCAAAATTGTATTGAGAGGGCCAAAAAGTTTAAATAATAATTGATGACAATTAACATGCAATTTGTTCCACAATTTTAATCTTATCATCTCAACTAAAGTCTAAACATCATCATTAATGAACATTGACTTTATTATTTGTTATATAAAAGTGGTTAGTGATGACTAATTAACTATTTTTTGCTAATGGCATGATTTCTTCCCAGTTATTCAATTGCCAAAAGTCAACAATTAGAAGTAAAAAAAAAGTTTTCATACATATAAAAGATCACATTAATCCCGTTTGGTATAGATTTGGTAGAAACACGAGCAAGATCTGAAATTTTATCCAATGAGAATCAATTTCTTTCTTGGTCACTGGCGTACAATCAACCACTTGGCACAAAACCAGATTTCTAAAGAGGAGTGAATAATAAACCACACAGATTAAGCAACAGAAGAAACGGCACTTCTCTTCCATTTCTTTCGGGTAAAACGACATAATCGAACATTCCAAGATACAAGTAATCAATGTATCAGATAAAAGGATTACATTTTTCTTGGAAGGTTAAAGCGCATCTCATTGCATTGGGAAAAAATGGAAGATAACAGAAAAAATTGTGAAATAGTCATAGTATACTTCTTCAATGGACAACCAAATTCCCATGTCGACAAGGAAAAACCAAAGCTCATGACTTTTTAGGCCTTCCTCTCTTACCCGATCCTTTTTTCCCGGCAGACTCTGAGCTTTTAGCTGCTGATGGGGGGCGGCCCCGTCCCCGACCACTGCCTTTATTTTCCATGGCTGATTTACCAGCATTTTTGCCACGTCCTCTTCCTGAAGACTTTCCACCCAGTTTCTTTCCTTTTTCTGCATTGCCATTCGGTTGTCCATCACTGTCATATTCACTATCTTCGTCGTCCTCAGACTCAGATGAATCTTCCACTTTCTTCCTCTTTTTTGAGTTTTCCGATTTTTTAACAGAACCCTTGTTGTTAACTTTGTTAGGAACAGAAGTTCCGCTCTCGGGTTCTTCATTCACTGTAGCATAGAGAAATCAGCATTATTATATAAAATATTCAGCAGTACTGCACCTTGTCACATCGATGCAATAAATCTCTGAACATCCTCAACTAGTCAAGATTATGAAATTAACCCTCGAGAATTTATTACACGACGTTCTCAAAATCATAATGCCAATCATATGATTATACCTTTGCCAGCATCTTTGCCATCATATATTTCAAGCTGTCAAGATATTAGGGAAAAAAATAAAAATAAAAAATCAGATACCCTTCCGCACCTTATCAGCCATACATCCAACAATACAGACCAACAAGCCATTTAAAATGACCAAGAATAATTAAGAAGTAAAATTAAATATAATCAGATGTGTGCACGTGCAGAAAGGTAAACTGTGCTGACCAGATTGCATTGGAGCAAACTCGTTTCACATATCACAAATTGATTCACATACAAACTCTACACATAATAATTCTGAAGTCTAAACAAATATAACGTAGACCACAAAGGCAAACTGATACTGATTGTTCAGTACTTCGTGAATTGGAAGGTCGAAGATTTTGGGGTCGGTTACATGTTAAAAGCTATCAGACAAGTTCAGTGCCAAAAACTTTACCTGTTCAAGTCGATCGGCAATATTGGTTCTATCAACAATCACCATGGAATGGGCAAATCCACAAGCAACACTACAATAACAAAGGCCTAAAATAAGTTACGATAACACAACTCTCAAGATAATACAGTTTTAAAATAATACGAACCTGATAACATGCATTCCCTCTAAAATATCTACTTTTTTTGGAGCAGCAGAAGATCTGCAAAGCAGAGACAGAAGCCAAAGGCCAGAAGATAAAAACAGAAGATGAAACGCGCAAATAGTAAAGTTGATGCATATATTTATGAGGGTGTGCTTAACCGTCTCTATGATTAATAACAATAAATTCATCTATTATAAGCATCACATACTTTTGCCCACTGGGTCCATATCCTAGTTCTCCAGATTGAGCAAGACCCCAGCTTATGCACGAGAAATCGGCGCCAACAAAGTGGTGCATACTGCCTGAATCCATACAGCGTAGATGCCAGCCGCTGTTGAAGAATGTCAGCTTAGTACTATATTCTCATCTCACATTACATAAAAATCTCATTAGTTTTGCATGAAGAAAACCTTCATATTGAACAATGTGAAATCAAAAGATCATTCTGCGAATGTACAGTTCATTATGGAGAAAAGGTACGTATTTTACTTAAAAACAGTTTTTATTATTGTATGTATAATATTTTCCAAAAACCAAATAATGCGCTTTGAGTATCCATCCAAATAAGTCGATATTTGAAGGGAAGGTTCTCCAGAAGTTCATGTCTAATTCAATTTCTATGTTCTTCGCGAAATACAAAGCTGGACTCTCATTTCTCTGCTACTAAAAATTAGTGCATTTAAGACCATGTTTGAGCAACATCCTCTAAAAACTCATTTCTCCCAATACAAAAATTTTGCATGGAAATCCAAAACTTTTTCCTACTTTTTAACCACATTCTTCAAAAAAAATCACCATCATAAAACTCATTTTTCACAAAAAAAATGGGGCTGGTACAGAGCCTAAATATATATCAGTCACAATTCAGGTCAAACTCATTTTTATAAATAGAGAAAACATGTCAATCATTTTGAATTCCAAGGAAATCCAAATTGATAGAGCAAGAACCTTAAATCCATGACAGGCTTGGGATACATCCAATCATCCCCCGTGTTCTTCATCTTACCCCACATGTAAAGCTGTCCTCCTCCTGAGAACAAAAATTAATAGCAGTTTCAAAATTATAAGATTCAGAAGAAGCTACCGTATGGCTGAGGTTAAGGATCATATGAAGTACAAACATACAGACAAAACTTTAAGCTGAATTTCAGATGTCAGATTTTGCCATCAAACTCCATGGCTTAAAATAAGTTTCTTACACTATTAAGTCCCTCCCTGAACATGGCCGACACATACACACAGAATGTGAACTAAAAGAATTTATGAATACAACCTTCCACATGCCTAGTATATGAAGAGGTGAAAACTTGCTCCAGATATTAATACTGAGTTGTTGACATTTAATACAGTGAGAACAGTTCACCTCATCATTATAATTTCAAAACACAACAGACTGTAGGACATGTTGAAATAATTTTCAGAGAAGTCCTCCACAATTTTACAAGTTGCAAATAGAGTTCCTTACAATAAACTTCCATGATTCAAGGACAGAAAACTATCGAATTACAGACACACTTCGTGTCATTTAATTCCTGAGAAACAGATAGTGTAAATGGATGCCAACTGTCAATATTTAGCAAAAGAAAAGTCCCATATGCTACATCTTACCTATCGTTCTCTAAGGTGCAATAGACAATGAAATATGATTTTGTCATCATTTTTCCTTCGAATTAACAGATAAATACAGGAATAGATTGACAGCCCATTTACCAAAAAGTAATACCATTTCAGGCTTCTTGTCCATCTCCTACTCTACAAGATGTAGCTTGATTAACATAAGCAAAAAGATGGCAGGCACAAATCATACCAGCTGTACATGCAGAATTAGCGGAACCTGCGGAAACTACTGCCTCAGGAGGCAGAATATTATTTCTTGTGAAAACGTCAACACGGCGAGGAGCCCATTCGTCCTTCTGTTCTCTATGTCCAAGCCTGCAATCAGTAAGTAGCTACTGAAGTTCATGAACAAAAAGGTGCAAAAGCAAACAAATTTGTGACAACTGAAATCAATATTAAGTACCTTCCATAGCCACCGAAGCCCCAACTAATATTTTGTTCAGCATAAAAAATCATAAATGCATCATAAGATTATGAGTTCCTTTTACAGAGTGAATAATCATATGGACAGAGCAAATAGATATACATATGCAAGCAAAACTTACGTGTAGACGAAGCCATTCTTATCCACTGCCACTGGAGAACCCAATCAAACGGGAATTGCATATTAAACACACAATGAACAGATAACTGATGTAAAAATAGAGGCATTGATTGTAAAATATTTGCAGGATGAACCTGTATGATTTGTTCCACAAGCAACTTTGACTATGGTCTCTCCAGAAAGAGAGGCTATTGCTTTAGGACGAGGTTGAGCTTCATAAGCAAGCCTCACAGAGCTATCTTTAGTATTGTACTGCCAATGGAAATAGCATCTTCTAATTACTCAAAAGAAAACAAAAAATCATGCAAATATTGATCCCATGCAAAGGTAAAATGAGAAGAACTCCATACATAGAAATGCACTAATTGAAACTTCTTAATGTTTAGACAAGCCATTAGGAGAGACCACACCAATCCACTACAGGGATTCATTCTAAAAAATTATTTAATGGGGCATACTTACTCAGGAAGAAAACAAACAAATGGCAATTAACTACATCCAAAGGTTACAATTTTATACTGAACTTCATGGTTTCTTAGAGAATGAGAACAAGAAATGGCATTTTCTTCCTTTTATAATATTCTATATGTTAAGTTTTCTTGAGCTCATATTTTTTTCTCAAGATAATGCATATTTATGCATTCAAAATTAAGCATCCCTTGACACGAACACCTGAAAAGAAACATTGCGTCAGCAACTCCATATCCAGGAGCTAGAAACAAAAGCAAGCAGCTTCAAGAATCAGAGCAAATTTGACAACAAAGCAAAACTTCACATTGAATCTGATAGCTGTTAAACATGCTAGCGTGTCAACATTCAGAAAATGACCAATTGAAAGGACAGCAAACAGAGAGAAAAACCACGAACAAGCTACTGTAAGTCAAGTGTACTTTCCAGCGAGACGGTAACTGACTTCTGGTAATCTTGAGGTCAAAGACATCCAATAACTATGCAACACAGGTACATAATACTAAATAGACTCTGACGTGAAAGTACCCCCAACCAACCATGGTGAACAGAAATTTTAGGACCAGTGACCATACCTCATTGTCAGTACCATGGCCAAGCTGACCATACTGAGGAAGACCAGCAGTTCTAGAAAGTGTTAAAAAGATAGCAAATTAAAATTTTTATCATGGATAAATGAGAGAGAGAAATGTCCCTTGAGCCCAACACTTTGAATTAAAATGCATTTTAGAGTAGAAACCACAAACAAATCAGTAAACCATACAATATGGAAGCTCCTTCTGTGGAAGTTAGCCACACTGTAAAATCGCCCCCACAAGCAATAGTTTTGACTTCAGACACGAGACCACGAACTGGAGATGGTTCAACTTCTGTACAAATTTGTCATAGAAAATAGAGTGTGTTTACATAGAAAATTAAAGTTTTGATATCAATTCGTCAACAAATCCCACAACCATCCACATTCACATTTTATTCCTCCTCCTAATTTCATATATCTCATCATGTCATCAAGATGATTAAATGGATTTTATCATTGAGAGACAATTCACTTTTAAGACTTATAATAAGCTGACATCTGAACCATGTCAGTGAACCCACGAACAAATAAGATAACCTCGTTTGTCTTATGTATCCTTCATATAAGATTCTCATAATCAAATTATAGAGAACTTTACATAAACAGATCTCTGTTCTCTTTGTATTGACAAGTTTAATAAATCATTCATAACAACAAAGACTAGGCCAGGACTTCATTGAGATAATAAGAAATAAATCAAGGGGATAGTAAAACAAATATAATTAAACCAAACAATGACTATACCCTATTGGAAAAACTCTAGGCAGGGGAAACCTCTTCCGAAACAGTGTGCAGACCCAAAAAAAAAAAATGAGTAAGCAAAGATCACCCTAGAGAATTTTAAACAGGAAAAAATCTTATAAGATCCAGATGTATATCCTTGTATTGAAACTTTGAAAATATAAATCTAGAAACCCCTTGTAAATGAATCAGTTATTTTTGCATTTCAGTTTTGAAAATCAAGTAAAAAGGATTCATGTCAACTCTTTTTAGACAAAGTGAATCTTAAACAGCATGTCCAAATAATATTGTATTGAATTCAGAACCCACCATTTTTAACAGAACCTGAACCGAGCTGCCCATGTTTATTCCAACCAAAAGCAAGAGACAGCCCATCTTCAGTTACTACCACAGTATGACACCTTCCAGCTCCTGCTCTAATGACTTTATGACTGGAAAAGAGGGGATTGAAAAAATAAAATAAAAAAATTAACAGATTATATAATAGCACGACGTCTTATCCAGGATAATTCAGAATGTCCCTTGGCTCCAATTAAATATATTTCTTCTGCAAAAGGATTATCATGGTTCACTAGAAAATATATGGAACAACAGGCCTTTCTCAACACGTTATATTGCATAATTTACATGCCCATGTATGTGTGTAGTACAAAGATGACAAAGACAGTAACTGCAAAGCAAAAATTGGTAAATTAAAAAACTACAGCATCTAAGTTACAGGGAAAGCAAAAGAACAAAACAACTGACTTGATCAATGCTGAAACAACTGTCGGTCTATCACGCTGAATTGTATCTCCATGACCAAGCTGCCCCTTCTGCGCATGTTACAGTTGTGAATCTGCTTAGTTGATAATGCAATAAAAACAAAGAAATGAAAGGACCAGCACTATGATAGAAACAAATAATAGCCATTTAGCTGAAACTTGACATGCCTCATTACGACCCCATGTGTAGCAACGCCCTTCAACATCCAATGCCACACAATGGCAAGACACTACATTTCATATTAGCACATTAGGATAAGCAAATACCCATTCAAATTCAAAAATGGTGCAAACTAACTAAACCTAAGAAGAAATAAAACTAAATCAAGAACCTCCTTTCAAGTCATTTCAGTAAGAAGTACCACTTCATCAAAAGGAATGAAAACCAATAAATACTTAAAACAGAACAAAGTTGTGAAATATATTCTCACCACAACCAGAAGCCACGAAACGAATGTCGACGCCCATTAGAGGACGAAGCCTCGTCGGTGAAACCAGATTCCACTCAGCAGGTACCTTGCGGCGACCAACGGCATCCCAAGCCGTGGTACCACAAAACAAAAGCTCCCCATCCTTTATCGTCTCTTCCTCCTTCTCCACCTTCTTCTCCTGGTCCACATCCGCCATCTACCGCCAAAATCTTTAAAAGAAAAACAAATAAATTTCAAAAACACAAAACAAACAAATTTCAAAATTCTAATCAAATAAACCATTAACCAGAAAACCCACTGGAGGGAAGCCTCCAAAATCTTCTTTAACCGCCTTGGTCACAAACGCAGATAACTTCACTGTAATCTGAGGTAGGCTTTTATGAAGAACAATAAAATGCCCTAGCTAGAATNACCAGAAAACCCACTGGAGGGAAGCCTCCAAAATCTTCTTTAGCCGCCTTGGTCACAAACGCAGATAACTTCACTGTAATCTGAGGTAGGCTTTTATGAAGAACAATAAAATGCCCTAGCTAGAATTGAGAAGAAAAAAAAACGAAGGAACCCTACTAGATAATTGTTTTCCTATTCTTTACTTTATTGGCAAGTGTCTCGTTGTATTTGTTCAAGTGACTTCGTTACTATTTTTGACTTATTTTTCGAAAAAAAAATGATGTTTTACAAGTAGTCGTTTTCATTCAGATTTTTCGCCTTTTTGGTTGGACCTTTTGAGGGTTCAAGGGTTCCTCACGAGTTTTGGACCAGGACTAGCAAAAAATTCGTTCAATATATCCATGGACCCATCTCGAATAGGGTGGGATTACTCGTTTGGAGATAGAGAGGGGTCATTGTCTCGAAATGAGTACAAAAAATATAATCTTACCTTGCTACCTTCAAAGTTTAAAGTTAATTTCAAAATTAAGGGACGGTTCTCTTCGTGTTTCAATTTTAAGTTTTGAATTCATTTTGTGTTTCGTGTTTTAAAATTGCTGAAAATGCGTTCTTTCTGTCATTCTGAAAAACTGTTTCTTAAAATATAAAAATGGAAAACGAGTTTATTTTGAAATTTTGAAAAATGTTTTTTATAATATTTTATTTAAAAAATCTGATTATTCAATAAATTTCAATAATTTAATGTTAACATAATATTAAATAACATATAAAATTTAAAATTGGTGAATCTTAAAATATTTTTTTCTATATATAAAAAAACAACATAAATTGAATTTTAAGCATATACATTTTTCCCGTAAGCAATGATGTCCTACAAGGTATCATGCCGATGATACTTCCTTTGTAAACAACAATCATATTACAACCCATTTTTTTTCATTCTCATTCTCAATCTTTTTCTCTTTCTTCATTTCAATCACACATTTTATCAATAAAATAATATTACACATAAACCCAAAAATTCTCCTTACTTTTTAACCACACATTCTTCCATCAATCACTATTCAAAACTAATTTTTCTCCCAAAATGAGTGTCAAACATAGGCTAAGCATCATTAGGCATCCATGAAGAAAGTTCAATAGCCACGACATGTCCAATACGTATGATCTACATAGTATAAATGTACAATTTTTTTCCTTTTCGAGTATTTTCCCCTTCGATAGCCACAACATGTCCAAAAATTTTCGCCACTAAGACTATTTTTTATTGTGCTATAAAGTTATTTTTCTAGCAAGTTTTGTCGGTAAAAGCAACTTGAAGAAACATGTTCGGAAAAAAAAAATGACTTAATTTTAAGCATATGCTCAATAAATTCCACTTGTGGATTGAACATGTAAAAAAAAAAATGACAATACAAACAATGGCTTCAAAAATCAAATCTGGTTCTAGCAAGATACCACATTCTATATAGTACTCAAAAACAAATTTATTAAGGGAGGAGAACTAGAATTCATACATCTATCATCAGTACATATCAATAGCTAACTTATGGCCTGACAATTGCCACACATAGATAAAGCTCAAAACTAAGAAACTCTGTCGTAGCCCAACAACCATTTCATACCAAGAAATACACAGCAATCTCAAGCTAGTCTGCTCTTGACTGACTAGCACGAGAAGAGAGAATAATGCTGACAATAAGACCATAAAGAGCCAAAGATTCGACAAAAATGAGAATAATAATCATTCCAACAAGGAGCTTTGGTTGTTGTGTGTTGGCTCTTTAAAAAAGAGGAATAAAGTCAGTAATTAATAAGATATTATGATGTCTACTAAAGAAATGATCACGTGATAAAAAAAAAAAGAATGAGGCCAATAATTTCTTGAAATACTTGAAGCAGACA
>CAIGRO010249761.1:0-12627 GCA_903798355.1 Fraxinus baroniana
TACTTCAAAAGACCCACTTAGGTAGTCGGAATGGTTCGTTCATTGTGGTGTCAATATTTTATTTCAATCATCAGCCGAGGCCTATGAAAGCTAATCCAAACTATACAACCGGTTTAACATCATCGCTCGGATTTATTGGTATCAAAACCCAACAATTAGTGAACACAATATCATGGACTTCTCTTAAGATATCTAAGGACTGTAAAAGCTTTATCAAGATGTTCTTTACATGGTACCTGCATAAACTAGATAATCACACTAGCAAGGAAAATAATATCATCACAAGTATGAGAGTGAACAATCAATGTTGGGGGCAAAACAAGGTTATATAGCATGATATAAAGTATTGATCACAACAACAAAATGAACAAATTAATTTGGTGGAGGAATTGGAGATTTTATTCATCTATAATCGAGAAAAAATTAGAGCAATACTATGTTCCTACACAATTCTAACTTTTATTAATAAATCAACTTGTAAAGAAGAGTCAACTATATATAGGGGATATATCAAAATTCAAAACTCTAATAATATTCTTAAAAATGGAAATAGTTTAAAAAAACGCGTGGTATAAATGAAACAATATTTAAAAAAAACAAAACCAACCAAACCCAACAATCTCCACTTTGACATAAATTTCACTGCAACGAACGAAACTCAAAAATTTCTTCACCTGGAGAAAAAATCCAATTGTAACAAATGAACTTAACTCTTCATCAAGAAGTAAACTAATTTCTCCAATGAACCAAAAATTCTCCACCTCTTCCACGATTATCCACTACGATATATGAATCCAAGTACTGCTCTATAGAATTACCTCGGGTTCAACCAAAAATCACAAATGAATTGAACTTACCAAGTAGGGCCGAAACACACAATGATACAGAATCAACACCAAATGCTTTTGTAGAATGCTCCTTACTAGAACTCAATACCTTCAAATATACTTAAAGCATGCACAAAAAAATCAGTATTCACGTACCTATCTTCTCTAGGTTTGACCCTAACAATTGAATATGATGGCACTACAAGTGGTGGCAAGGTGGCATTACCTATAGCCTCTGAACTCGATTGAGTTGTATTCTTCAACATAGACTCGAAATCAAATCCCAATGGTACTATACCAAACTGAATATCCACCACGATAATAAACATTTGTTGATTGTTCTACATGGATTATGCACAGCCTTGCAAGACGTATATCTGGGACTTTTTTCGCCCCTCCAATACAACACGGACACCTTTGCAAACCCTCAAAGCTCCACATCTACCTCTACCTCAATCAAAGAACTTGAATCATTTTGAATCAAGAGTATTCAACGAGATACAATTTTTTTTCATATCTAGAACATGTTGAACATGATTAAATGTTTTAACTCTCCCATCCACCAGTTTAAATTTGACTCTACCAATACCATTCACCAACACTTGCCGAAACTATTTCACATGTTGAAAATAAATTCTGATTAGGATACATACAAAAAGTACAAGTTGTTTCCGAAATCCAATCATCGCCAGGTTTGGGCTCTTCGTCAAAAATTGCCAACACATCTCAATCACTCAAGTAGTTATCTACAACATTAGTTTCACCTGTAGTTTCTAATTACTTTTTCTTCTGATTTACAGCCAAGTTTACTTTATTCTGTAACTTGTTGCAAATCCTCTCGGTGTGTTTTTTCTTCTTGCAATAAAAACAAACTTGATTACTGAAAATAGATTTCAACATACCCCTTCCGTAAACACCATGAACAACAAGGCCTTTTCTATCTCTAGCCTCAGATCTAACCAAATGCTTCATCTTCTTCTTTGAAAATAAAGCATCATACGCATCTTCAATGGTGAAAGTATCATGACTATGTAAAATCATGTCTCTAAGCGAAGATGGCAACGAACACAAAAGAATTAAGACCAAATCTTCTTCATCATACTTTATTTCTAAAGTCTCTAAATCACTGGTGATCTCGTTATAAATAGCCAAGCGAGCTTCCAATGATTCGCCTTCTGTTATGCAATGAGAATACATACCTTGCTTCAGGTGCAATTTGCTATTTAGACTTTTAGCCATGCACAATTGCTCCAACTTCAGCCACAACACAACTGCCATTTTCCCCTTCAAAACGTCCTGAAGAATGTTATTCGATCCTTATGTTATTTGTCCTCCGTCGACCAAGTTGAGGACATCTTATCAAATTTCAACAAAAAAATTATCCAATATTCTTAAAGATGGAAATAGTATATAAAACGTGTGGAATAAATGAAACAATATTTTTTTTTTTTTTGAAAAGAACCCAACTGAAGTTGGGTCATAAACCCAAAAATCAATTTACCTAACAACCTTTGATACTTCTCCTTCTTGGTTGGAACACCTATTCATCAAACTCCAAGTTGATGATTGGGATCAATAAGCTTCTCATATGGCTTAAAACCAAGAGTACTAGTTTCTTTCAATAAATGGAATGTATATGTTCTTTGAGAGAAAATCCATTTCCTAGATCTTGCAATTTCCATACCAAAAAGACACCGCTAAGGGCCTAGATCTTTAATTTCAAACTCTTTAACATGTAACTTTTTAAACAAGCAAATAGTTGCTAGTTATGGCAATAACATCGACATATAGCCCATGTTTGGTGGCCTTTTAAAAAAAAAAAAAACTATATTTTGAGTATATTTTTTGGAGAATGTAGTAAGAAAATATTTAGGTTTACATATAAAATATTTTATTGTGAGAATGTGCGGTTGAAAATGAGTATGAGAAATAAATTAAAGTAAAGTAAAGGGAATCAAATAAGGGCATAGTCTATAAGAATACCTACATTTCCATCCAAAGCATGTTTAAAGAAAAGAGTATGATCTCAATAGCATTGTATATAATCATGTTGTCTAATAACTTTTGTAAACATCTCGAATTGAGCTCTAGGAGACTTTTAATCTATAAAGGGATTTCTTGAATCTTCACATCATCTTGAGTGTCTTG
This sequence comes from Fraxinus baroniana, assembly GCA_903798355.1. Taxonomy (NCBI): domain Eukaryota; kingdom Viridiplantae; phylum Streptophyta; class Magnoliopsida; order Lamiales; family Oleaceae; genus Fraxinus; species Fraxinus baroniana. The sequence goes on from CAIGRO010249761.1 coordinate 2,976, forward strand.
TCAAAATCTAATGGAACATGCATATAAACTTCTTTGTCAAGAAATTTTTTAAATAATATTTATAACCCTAGCATCACCCTTATAAATAGGACTTCCAATTAAGTGTCTACACATTAATTTATTTTATAATTTGCTATAAACTCATTTTCAATCAAACATTCACACAATAAAATATTTTACATGTATATCAAGAAATTGTTTTTTTTTCTTTTTAACCATTTATTCTCCTAAAAACACTATTCGAAATTCATTTTTTTTTCTCAATTAAAATCAAACAGCTCTAATTCTATCTATCTACTCTCTCTTGAACGAGGGCTTTAGGTTTACTATTCCTTTTTGTCACAACTCTTTTCACACTTGGTTAGCTGTTCCAAAACTGGTTTGTTTACCGTTCACCACCCATTTATACATGAGATGATGCCGTTTTCGAGGACTGTTCATCAGATATAGTCACTGTTCATTATCCAGTTTCCTTAAGCTACCTATCCCTCTCATTTTCCTTTCATTTCACTTTTCCTTTCCCTTTTCCTTAAATAGCATATCCCGATTAATACACCTAGAGATTTCCTTAACCTGATGAACTGCGTTAATATGACACTTTTGTTGTCAAACCATTTTTGTTATTATTAGCTTGACATATATTTTTGTAACTTATGATAGCTTAAATTATGTTTTATATTTTATACAAGTTGGTACTTCAAGTTGACTAGATTATTAGTCAAGTAAGGTTTGAGTAGTAGTAGGTAGGATAGTTGGTGGAAAGATATTTTGTAATGTATGGTAGTATGGCTATATGAAGGAGTTGTGTAACACCATTTCATGTGTGTAGAATTCTTAATCTTTCCTCCTCTTTGTCTTCAATAATCTATCAGTGGTATCAGAGCTCTTGATGATCATTGAAGAGTCGAAAAAGAGCAGAAAAATTGAAAAAATAGAGTGTTCTGTGCAAATTTGATGAGTAAGAAGCAAAATCGGTAAGCAAGAAGCGTACGGTAAGGAACTTGAAAATTCGATAAGAAGCAAAAACGGTAAGTGAGTGAAAATCCGGTAAGTTGTGTAAAATTTGATAAGCTCTTTGCAAATCCGATAAGCTCCGCTCTTCATTTTTTCCTTTCATTTTGAGCAATTCTTGAGAGAAAATAAGTAAGGAACCTTTACTAGCCAAACGTGTGAGTGTGATGATGGCTTCCAGTAGATTTCCAGCACCTTTTCCTTCAGCTTTTAATGGAGAGAATTATAATTTTTGGCTGCTAAGATGAAAGCCTATCTCAAGGCTTGTGACCTTTGGGAGATAACTGAGACATGCATTGAACCTCCACCATTGAGAGCTAACCCCACGGTTGCTCAAATCAAAAAACACAGTGAAGATGTTGCTAAGAAGTTCAAAGCTCTCTTCTGCATTCAGTCTGTTATTTCAGATGTTATTTTTAGAAGGATAATGACTTGTGAAATAGCAAAAGAAGCATGGGATAGACTTAAGGAGGAATTCCAAGGAAGTGAGAGAACAAGAAGGATGCAAGTGCTCAACTTGAGAATGGAGTTTGAGACCTTGAAAATGAAGGAAACTGAGGTGGTAAAAGACTTTACTAACAGGATAATGAAAGTGGTAAACCAGATCAGATTGCTTGGAGAGGATTTTCCAGACAAGAGAGTAGTGGAGAAAGTGTTAATTAGTCTGCGAGAGAAGTTTGAATCCAAGATTTCTTCACTTAAAGATTCAAGGGACCTGGCTAGTATCTCTTTAGCTGAACTTGTAAATTCCCTTCATGCCATATAACAAAGGAGATTGTTCAGGTAAGAAGAGCAATTTGAAGGTGCTCTATTTGCTAAAGGAAAGCATAGAACTCAAACAAGTTTTGGTGGAAAGAAGCCACAAAACAAGAAGAATGAAGCTAAAGTTAAAAGTTCAGGAGAGGATGCTGAGTATCCTCCATGTCCACATTGTAAAAGGAAAGGCCATTCACCTAAATGGTGTTGGTTTAGGCCTGGTGTTCAATGCAGGGCGTGTAAGCAATTTGGACACATGGAAAGGGTCTAAAAAAATCAAAAAGGAAAGAAAGAGATTTAGCAGGCAAAGGTTGCTGAAGATCAGGCTGAAGAACACCTTTTTTTAGCTTTGAATCAAATGGCCTGTAGTAAGGATCAAACCTTGATAGTGGTTGTACTCATCATATGTCATCAAATATAGATAGTTGAGATAAATGATAGCTACAGATCGAAAGTGAAGGTTGGAAATGGGGAGTATGTGGGAGTGAATGGTATTTGCAAAATCTCAGTTCAGACTCCAACAGGTAAGAAGTTCATTTGTAATGTCTTGTATGTTCTAAATAATGATCAGAATTTGATAAGTGTTGGTCAATTAATTAAGAAGAACTATACCTTAGTATTTAAGGATAGTAGTTGCACAATTTTGGATCAAAACAACATGGAATTGATGATGGTTGAAATGAAAAATAGAAGCTTTCCATTGAAGTGGGAAAATATGAACTTCCAAGCCTTTACCTGTACTGAGAATGAGTCTGGATTATTGCATAGACGACTTGGACATGTTAACTATACTTCACTTAAATTTTTGAGTGAATAAGAGTTAGTAGAAAATTTGCCAAATATAGGAGATGCTGTTTGTTTGTGAAATCTGCCAAAAAGAAAAACTTGCTAGACTTCCTTTTCCAAAACAATCAAGCTAAAAGAGCCTAAACTAAACTTCAACTTATATTTCTGATGTCTGTAGTCCTATGAAAATCTCAACCCCGAATGGTAGTAGGTATTTCATTTTATTCATTAATGAGTTCACTAGAATGTGTTGGGTTTATTTTCTCAAAGCAAAATCAAAAGTACCTATAGTTTTCCAGAAATTTAAGAGCTATGTTGAGAATGAAAGCTATTGTAAAATTAGGGCCATTAGGACAGATAATGGCGCAGAATACACCAGCAATCAGTTCAACAATTTTTGTGAGGAAGTGGGAATTAAACATCAGTTGACAATTCCCTACTCTCCCCAACAAAATGGAGTATGTGAAAGGAGAAACATGACAGTAATGGAGATGGCTAGATGTTTATTGCTAGAGAAAAATATACCTAAAGTTTTCTGGGCTGAGGTTGTAAACACCTCAATCTATCTGCCAAATAGACTACCCACTAAAGCCTTAGAGAAACTAACTCCTTATGAAGCCTAGTATGGAGTCAAGCTTAACATATCTCACCTGAGAGTGTTTAGAAGTGTGTGCTACATGCACATACCTGATGTTAAAAGAGACAAGCTTAGTCAGAAAGCAGAGGCTAGAGTTTTGGTCGGATATTGTGACAATGCTAAGGGCTATGGAGTTTGTAATCCACAAACCAACAAGGTTGTTTCCTGTGGGGATGTTAGGTTTGATGAGAAATCTTCATGGAATTGGGAGTCAAATGTTGTAGATAGAACTGAGGCTCCAAGGTTGATTTCTCAAAATGAAGATACTGGTAATGATGAAAATGAAGATGCTCGTAATGATGAAGAGTAAATTCAAAATGAAGCTGAACTTGAAGGTGAAACAGATTCATAAAATGAAGTGTTGAGAACCAGATCACTTTAGGACATTTATACCACCTGTAACTCGGCTATTCTGGAACTAGTAAGCTATGATGATGCTGTACAATCTAAGGAATGGATAAAAGCTATGAAGGATGATCTGACAACAATTGAAAAGAATAATACTTGGCAGCTTGTTGACAAACCAAGAAACAAGAATATCATAAGGGTCGAGTGGGTGTTTAGAACCAAGTTAAATGTAGATGGTTCAATCAATAAACTCAAAGCAAGACTAGTAGTTAAAGGCTATTCTCAACAATTTGGGATTGACTTTACTGATACCTTTGCACCAGTGGCCAGACTTGAAACAATAAGAGTGTTGTTTGCATTAGCTATACATTCAAATTGGAAGATATATATCAGCTAGATGTGAAGTTTGCTTTTCTGAATGAGGAGTTAAATGATGAAGTTTTTATTGAACAGCTTGAGGGTTTTATCAAAAAGGGTGAAGAAGATAAGGTATACTTGCTAAAGAAAGCCTTGTATGGCTTGAAGCAGGCACCTAGAAGCTGGTATGGCAAGATTGACATCCATCTATGTAGTCTTGGATTCAATAAAAGTGTAAATGAGCAAACATTGTATATTAAATCAGTGGAGGAGGATCTGCTCATCATTTCACTTTATGTTGATGATCTCTTAATCACTTGAAGCAATCAAGTCTTGATTAATGAGACAAAGAACGAATTAAAGAAGGACTTTGAGATGACTATCAAAGGTTTTATTTATTGCAACGTTTATGTGATGTTGCTAAAAACTAACTCTATTGCAACATTTATTAACTGTTGCTAAAACATTTAGTTTCATCTTCCGCAACGTTTTTGAAACGTTGCCAAAGGTTTAGATTTTGGCAACGTTTATTAGACATTTCTAGCAGGTAAACCTTTAACAATGTTGTTAATATGAATGTGTTAGACTCCCTTTTCGCAACGTTTAATAAGTGTTATAAATATATATATTTTGCAACGTTTATTACACGTAGCTAATAAGTTTAAGTAGGATACCCTTTTGCAACGTTTATTAAACGTTGCAAAAATATTCTGGTCCATTTAAATAAGTCCATCACTTTGCAAATCATTAGCCCACAAAATACCCAATTTCATTCCCACCAAACCTGACCCACTTAATAAAAAACCAAAAAAGGAACCAACATGAACCCCAAATCTCTCGATTCTCTCTCAGTCGCCCTCGCCTCCCTTCAAATTGCCCACACCTCAAATCGGTTCCCATCCCCTCAAAACCCATTTGAAGTTAATCACAGTAAGATTTGCATGATTTTCTTGGTAGGCATCCAGTTGATTTGGATTTTCTCAACCCTAGTAAGTGCCAAGTAATTATCAGCTTGCATTTTCTTTGGATTTTGATTTGTGTCGTGATTGTTTTGATTTTGATTTGTGTGGTGATTATCAACCATCCTGTCGATTTGGATTTTGATTTGTGTCGTGATTGTTTCCCATGTCCTCTTTCGAATCTTAGCATTATCAGCTTGCATTTTCTCTTCTTAACGTTGCTGATTGCAGGAGCCTCAAGGGTTTAGTATCCGTCAACTTTATAATCAGTTTTAGTTACATGGGTTTTTCCCTTTTTGGTTAAAATTTAAACATGAATGATGAATCGTATGGAAACTGGAGTTTGGAGTTGTAGCATTTAGGAAGGCAGATGCTTTGATTTTTATTTTTATTTTTTATAGGATTTAAGTTTATTTGATACTATGTTGAAGTGAAACTAGTGGTTTCTCTGTTCTCAATTGCCTTGGCATTAGTTTGTTTGTTGTGTCTGACTTGGATGAAATTATGAGTGTATCAGCTGGAAAAGAAGTCGACTACAGATTTTGTCATAGATAGAGATTTCAGTTTGCATTTGTATGTCTTGACTTGTAAATCTTTGTCTAAGCTTGAGAAAGAAAAAAAAAAGTAATTTTACTTTTTATGCGAAGTATCGTCTCCTTATTTGTTTGGATAATTTAAATTTTTGGTTACAAGTAAAAGTTATTTTTCTTGAATTAAACTCTTACCTTTCCATCAAAATTAACTTGATGCTTTCCAACTTTAATCATTGAAAGAGATTGTAAACTTATTTACTTTTAAGTGAACATTTTAAGCTAAACATGCTCATATGATCTATAAATTTCATTTGATATTCAGGTGATGAGAAGTATTGACACTGAGAATGGTCAGTTAAGTCCCCAAGAGAGGAGAACTGTTGAGGCAATTGTGAAAGCAAGGTAATCTTTACGTTATATCTACGGTGTATTCATGAGCCAAGTTAGATTTCTTAAGCCATTTTTGAATAGTTTTGTTCATTTGTGGTGAATATCCACTGTCAATTATTTTAGTTGGAGTTGGCGATGGACCATGGGATATGATGAGAGAATTTGATGATAATATTCCTGGTCGAGCTTTCGACAATTAAATGGCAAGTTAACTTCCTCCAAGTTTCAAAACAAAAGATGGAGCTACATTTTGACACAGATCTTGCTATCTTATATCATGTATTTATTCTTCCCATGGCATGTTTTATATAGAATTATTGCCTTGTAAAGAGAAATTTTCAATGAATTTCCCCCCACAGTCACGTGCTTCGCTATGAAACATCAACTTGAGATAAAGAATATTTTCAGTATATGAATCCACCGTCCTCCAAGGCTCCAATTATGCATCCTATGCACAACAACATTTTCTTAGTTAGTAGTTATATGTGTGTTCCATTAGTTTTTTTTGTACTCTTCAGAGCAGTAATCTTATGTTGGCACCAGAATTAGGAGTTTCAAATGCTATAGAAGTTGCTGAAGAAATTTAAGTGTTTGATTAAGAATATCATTGTTCTTGTCATGGTATATAGTAGATTCTATTGACAATAACCATTATCAAAAATAAATTTCCTTATATCATCTTTTCTTTTATAGAAAAGAAATTCTTTACTAGGGTGGTTAGAACAGCATTCTAATAGTAAGATCCCTGGTTATAACTTATCAATAAAATTTCTAGTGCTTAGCAATTATACTTTCAACTTTTTAGAAGTGGAATAGGTGGCTTATAGCTTGCATTTGGGAACTTTCAAAACTAAACCAGGTCTAATCTGGTTACTTGATTTCAGAACAACAACCTGAATAAGCCTTGTTTCCAGTTTTACTTTGGATTACAGGTAGAACAATTAACCAAATAACCTTATCATCTGAATAATGTAATATTTTCCAAACAGACCCATATAAAATTAGTTTTGAAGAAATAAGTTTTCCAAGAGAGTGACAGGTTTCTGTTTTTGTTCTTGGGTATATGTAATTCTTAATACAAATCTCCTATCTTCCATGTTCAAACCACATTTTGACATGGATTTCGAAAGACTTAGACTGAAGACGACTCAGTCGGGTCAAACCTCACTTCTCATGTTTGACATGTCAACTTTGTCTAGAAAATTACTTGTTGGATTATATATGTTATTATTCAATGAAAATTTATCGTATTATTGAATCGAGCCGTAATTTTTGAAGTTGCCATCTAGAAAGGTTGGAAATTAATGATGTTGAAAGTCATATATTAAGGACAGTATTTAATTTTGATCTTATAATGTTTATTAATTTGGTACTTACAAATACAGAAATTTATGTAATTGATGGGATTAATTGATCCGAATCTTAGTTTTTGTTAATTTGAATGGAAATGTCCATTTGTGTAGTAGAATTTACAACTCTATTATTTTATTTGAGCCAAGAAATTCTTTGCTTTACTATATTGATTGGTGTTAATGTGAAAACCAATTGATGAATACGACCAGAGTCCATTCAGTGTCGAATAGTATCTTTGCATACAATGGACAACGAGTGGCTACACTTATCAAGGTTATTATCTAAAATTAAATATTGCAGATCTAGATATCAATCGAACAAAATTTAACGTATAATGATCATAAAGTTTAACTTGTNTGCATACAATGGACAAAGAGTGGCTACACTTATCAAGGTTATCATCAAAAATTACATATTACGGATCTAGATATCAATTTAAAAAAATTTAACATATAAGGATCATAAAGTTTAAATTGTAGATTTTTCGAACAATATAGAGATGGAGCCTAGAATTTTGTTGAACGATCTCGTGAAAATTGCAATTCAGAAATAATAGTATGCCCTTATGTTAAGTGTAGGAATCTAATGCATCAATATTATGATATAGTTTATGAACATTTGGTTATTAAGAGTATGGATCCTACATACAGTGTGTGGGTATTTCATGGAGAACAACGAAGTGAATCAAATTTACTCGATGTAGAAATGCTTGAGTCACACAAGATGTTTAAGAACTTTTATACACAGCATGATGTATATCTTGAAAACCCTTCTAATGGAAGAGCGAAAGAGATTGAAAGTTTAGTTCATGATGCTGAAACGCCTTTATATCCTGGTTGTAGGACATTCACGATGATATCAGCTTCTGTTGCTATGTTTAAGCATAGAACACTACAACATTTTACACATTTGATAACATTTACATATAGCATTCTTGTTGATANAAAGTTTAGTTCATGATGCTGAAACGCCTTTATATCCTGGTTGTAGGACATTCACGATGATATCAGCTTCTGTTGCTATGTTTAAGCATAGAACACTACAACATTTTACACATTTGATAACATTTACATATAGCATTCTTGTTGATAATGCTATAAAATTACACTTTATCTAAACATTATATAATTGCATTTATTTACTAAAAGGCCAAGCCCAGATTAATTCCCTCCATAATTTACCCAAACATTGAATCCTGCTTTTTATAATAATACCCTATTCTATTCTTTCTTTCCCTTATTCTCGGTTTCAGCCTCTCTGCTTCTTCCCCTGCGTTCCTCATCAGTTTCAGCCTCTCTGCTCTCTTCCCTTGCGTCCCTCTCATTCATTCTTTCTTTTTCAACAAATTGCCCTTCATCACCGCGAACAATCAAAATCCTGTGAAACCAAGACACTTCTAGTCTACCAAGTTACAAGCGAAGTTCTCAAAATCGAAGCTTCCCGTACATTAATTTGTATAATTTTTTTCTTTGGGAAATAAAGGTGATAAAAATTCGTCTTTTTTTTTCCCACTTTTTCATTGTAATTTGTTGTTGTTAGAAATAATGGGTTTTTCTCGATTGGGCTTCAGATGAGGCTTTTGATTGCGGTGGTGGCAGTGGTAGTAATTATGTCGAGTATTACCAGGGCCTTCAGGATCAGATTTTCAATAGACAGAGAAGAATACTTCTCGCACATGGTGGAATATGGTGACACTGTTCATTTTTCGTGCGTGGTGATTAAGACCGATAGCTCTTGGCATTACAATGAAGAGGGCACTGACCTTGTGGTAAAATTTATTTTACCATGTCACTCTAATTTTGTAATTTTCACGAGTTAATTTTGTTGATTGAAATGAGTCTTAGTTTCATTAATTTTTTTGGTAGATTTTTTCTTTCTGTTTAGCCTATGCTGTAAAGCCTGCAATTGATTTGTGTTTTGATGCAGTGTTTTTTTTTTGGGAATTAACTCTCAATCTAATTTAAGGGGCTTGTTTGATTTACATTTTTGGAGAATAGATTTTGTAAAAAAGTTTTATTTTTATAGAATGCATGATTAAAAAGTAGTAAACATGTTTTGTATTCACGTGCAAACTTATTTTGTTGGGAGCACCATTCCGGCTGGCAATTCACAAGTTAAAACTCATTTTTAACTACATATTCTCAATATAAATGAATTATTATAGTGTTAGTTTATACTTTGATGTGTTTGCTAGTAGTTGTTAATTAGGGATGCATTTGTCTAGGAAGAAGAAGGAGAAGAATATAGAGAAAGAGCTCCTTTAGTTAGACAATTGTATCCATCCAACTACTATTCTATTTGAATTTGGGACGAACAGGAAGGTCGTCTTTACAGAGAGCATTGTGTTACAAAGACTTCTTCGTATTATGAAATCGTTCATTTGTAAAAGGATATACCATTCTTAGAACATATTGCTAGCGAACATAACACTAGCATCGCAATTGCTCAAATGTTTGTGAAGATAAGACTAACAATCCATCTTCTATAAGTCAAAAGAAGGTTTGGACAGCAGCACATATAAA
>CAIGRO010249769.1:0-23384 GCA_903798355.1 Fraxinus baroniana
TCGAAGCATAATTGATATTTAGGTGAAATTGGATCTCTAGTATTTAATCTCATTGGTACAAATCTTGTTTAAGTGCATTATTAATTTATTGAATTAGTTTAGTTAGTTAATTCATTCTATTATTCTGATTTTCTAGATAAAATTAAGATTATTATAATTACAGGAATTATTAGGATTTGACACCGTATACTTGCGGTTGGAAAAATTCACTCATCACTTGTCTTCTTTAGCTAATGAGTAAAAATAAATAATTTCTCCATTTACTCAAATTAAAAGTCAACATGATGGCTAGGATTTGATGCCTCAACTAGGGGATGAGGCCACGTGTAATTTCATCTAAGGGTCACCATTCCCTTTTTAACACTATAAATACCCCCACCATGTAACAATTGAAGACTATTGCAACTTAGACACTTGGAGCAACTTATTTCATTCTCGTACACTGATTCATAATCTTAAAACTGAGTTCATGTTGATTGGTTATCATTATACAATCGTATCCCTGATATCTCGTCGAAACCTGAACGAAAACGTCTCGTGTTGTTGAGTTTTTCCCACGTCCAATTTTAGGGTGATCTCGATTGTTGATCTGTCATTACATGTGTCCCTAGCTCACACATGCACGAGTAGGTCTAGCATCTGTTGAGTTCATTTTTGGGATCAACAGATTGGCGCCATATGCGAAAAACGACACTAATACCTCGAGTAACCCCGTAGAAAAAGGCTTTCTAAGAAAATAGTTTGGACATCCCCCTTGAAAAAGGATTTGTTCTTTAAAAGAAACAAGAGGAAGCCCCAAAAAGTTGGAGAGTGAGTTTTAGGCTTGGAAAAAGATGAGCTCAGATGGTGAAGCCCCTCCCAGGCGTGTAAGGGAAAGTGACAAGGAAGTTACTACTACAGCCACCTTAGTGGGTCAACATCGGCATTACCACCATCATAGTTGAGGTAGAATGAAGAAGTAGCTCAACTCACCAGAGAAATAGCCACTATGGCAGCCAACATGAGAAGTATTACCAACTAAAACCTAGCAATGCATGAGCTATTGAGGCAAATGCAAGGCTAATGAGGGCATCCTATCCCTTCCTTTGCACCCCAAGAACAATATCAGTAAGAATATGAAGTACAAAGTCAGAGAGCCCATCCTTCTAAACATGCCAGGGGAGTTAGCCCCATTGAAAAGGAAGTGAGAGTTGATGTTTCTTTCACCTAAGCTTCTGGCTGACCTACCGAGACCCTGTTCAACATGAAAGACAATTTTCCCCGGATTACGAGCTAGATAACCGGCCTCGGAGATCTAACAGCATGTTCGATCAGATTAGCCCTACTGAACCAAGGCACATGCAACATCACGAAATCCCAACACCTCGGAAGAGGCCACAGCCTCCATCTTTTGAGACATGGCAACGGGAGAAAAGGTAAGAACGTGCCCCCCGTGTTGCTCTGCCTAGAAATAGGCATTAAGGGAGGGACGAATAGACAACAAATCATGTAGGCCCATCCGTGCCACCACCAGCTATGAGGCAGATGAAAACTATGATATAGATGAGCCCTAATGATCCTGTAATTTGAATGACGATGATGAAAACCTCCTATTCTCACGAGAATTGAGAGATGCCTAGGTGCCGAACCATTAGGTGATTCCCTAGATGCTAAAGTACGATGAGAGAGGTGACCCGACAAAGCATTTGAATAGTTACAAAACACATATGAGCCTGAGAGGTGCCACCCTGGTCTTGAAGTGCAGAGCTTTCTACTTAACTCTCAGTAGAGCAGCTGAAATTTGGTACAGTAGGTTACCACCTGGGAGTATCAGAAGTTGGCCAGAATTTAAAAGTACCTTCCTGAAAAGATTGGCGCCAATAAGGAAGGAGAAATCCCAATTCAACGTCTACAAGACATGACACAACAGCCTGGGAAAACTCTGAAGAGCGTCTTATCCTATTTTACAGATGAGATGATATATTGTGTTCAAGTTATCGATCGTAAGGCCTTACAATCATTAAGATGGGGCCTGAATATGAATACCTTATTTTGATTGATCATAGAAACAGGCCAGCTGAGGTCTCCAGCTTCAGCTGAGGCAGTATGGCAAGGGACCCATCTCTCATTTGATAGGTCATCAATGGAACAAGTCCAGCAGCAACATTGTAAGCACTTGCCATGGCCACATATAGCAGCGAAATTGTAATCATTTACCATGGCCACTTTAAACGATGTACCCACATTAGCCTATGAGGATGTACCTATGACAAACCCTCAAGCAACTAAGTCTATACTACAGACCCCCCATAGAGGACGAGGTCCAGGGCTAGGTTTAGGATCCCAAGGTAGGCCGAACCCCAACGAATAATGCACATACCATTACTCATATAGCCACAACACATTGGATTGTAAGAATATCGCCCAGTACCCAAAGAGGACGAATTCCCAAAATGACCATCGAGATAACTATCGGTAGAAAAATAGGCCCCCGTTTAGGCATGATCAGCCTCATAGGCGTGATGAGGCCGCTTCACGCTACAGGGAAGTATCTCTTTGATAGAGGAGGGAGCATGAAGATGATAGAGGGACAGATGGACAACGTCAGCGAAGAGTCCATCTAACCCACATGGAGAACGCTCCCATCCATGAGATTGATACGATCTTCGGAGGCCCTTATGTCGATGGAGAAATAAGAAACTCCCAAAGGAATTATGCTAATAAGTAAAAGGCCCTCCACTAACCAGTTATATAGTGGACGGTAGTTCTCGAAGAAGTCAATCGCCTCCCATTGTGTTCACCATTGTGACGCCCTTGTTGTGAGGGCTGTGGTAGCTCGAAATGGGCTAAAACAAATATTGGTAGACAATGGAAACTCGGTTAACATTCTATTTAGAGCGACATTTGATAAAATGATTTTGGATCACGAGTTGCTCCCATCACCACTCCCTTATATGGCTTCACTGGAGATAGCATAATTCCAAGAGGTAATATTACACTCGCAATGGAGATGTAAGAGCCACTCCAATCAATTTTGAACTTCATGGAGTTTTTGATAGTTGATAGTAGGTCCACTTACCATGAAGTGTTAGGAAGACTTGCATTGAAAGATCTGGGAGCTGTTACCTCCATCCACCACTTATGCATGAAATTCCTTACCAAACATGGGATGGCAATGGTAGAAGGTGACCAAAGAGGAGCGCGAGAGTGCTACTTAAACTCTGTCAGAAAGGCCGAGCCTAGGGATGTCAACGTGGTAACAGGCAACATGGATATGATAGACGTTTCCAAGGAAGCACATACATTTGATGAGATCGACCTCTATATTATTGAAGCTGAGTGACAAATAGCCCCGATAAAGGAGCTAGAGAACTTCCCAGTGGACCCATTGGATGCCACCAGGCTGCTACAGGTGAGAAGGGGCCTATTGCAAGAAGTTAAAGAAAGACTCAAGAAATTCCTTTGTGAGAATTGGGATGTTTTTACTTGAGGCACGAGGGTATGGTAGGTATTGACCCTGGGGTCAGTTGCCACCATTTGAAAATTGATCCCAAGATTTTCCCATATAGACAAAAAAGAAGAGCTCTAAATCTGAAGCGATATGAGGCCCTAAAGGAAGAGATACAAAAACTAATCAAGAATGGCTTAATTAGGGAGGCCTTATACCTGAAGTGGGTCTCCAACCCGGTCTTAGTGAAGAAGCATAACGAAAAGTGGGGAGTATGCATTGACTTTTCTGACCTTAAAGGGCTAGTCCTAAAGACAGCTTTCCTCTCTCAGGATATATCAGCTAGTAGACTCCACCGTTGGACATGAATTACTGAGCTATAATCAAATTTCCATGTACCCAGCTGATGAGGAGAATGCCTCTTTCATCACTGACAAGGGGATCTATTGCTATTAAATGATGCCTTTTGGATTAAAGAACGTCAGAGCCACCTATCAAAGGCTCATTAATAAAATGTTTGCCGATCTCCTCGACAACACGATGGAGGTCTATGTCGATAACATGCTCGTTAAGATCTTAAAGGTAAGTGATCATATATCTTACTTGAATGATGCCTTTCAAACCTTGCGAAGGTACTATGTGAGGTTAAACCCCCTTAAATGTGCGTTCGAAGTTACATCAGGCAAGTTTCTAGGATACATGGTCAACTAGAAAGGTATAGAGGCAAACCCAGAGAAAATACAAGCACTTATCGAGATGAGATCCCCTAAAAAATCAAAAGAAGTGGAAAGTTTGATCGGTCGCGTGGCTGCTTTAAGTCGCTTCATCTCAAAGGCCACCGAAAAATGCCTCCCATTCTTCAAGGTCTTGAGAGGGAGAAAGAAACTCCAATGGACCGAGGAGTGCAATGAGGCTTTCTAGGAGCTGAAAAAGCATATAGGGTAGGCTTCCCTCCTCTCGAAGCCCAAGCTGGGAAAAGCTCTACAACTTTACTTGATCATTTCCAATGTGGCCATTAGCGCTGTGCTTATCAGGGAAGAGGGCTTTACCCAGCTACCAGTTTACTACATCAGTAAGGCATTGCTAACACCTGAAACTTGTTATCCAGATATGGAGAAGTTGACCTTGGCACTGATCACTGTATCCCAAAAATTGAGGCCCTACTTTCAAGCACATTATTCATGTATTGACAAATTTCCCACTAAGGCAAGTACTTAAAAACCTAATACCCTGGGGAGATTGTTAAATGAGCGATAGAATTGATCGAGTTTGAAGTTCTCTTCAAGGCAAGAACTATCATCAAGGGCCGAGCCTAGCGGACTTCGTGGTGAAATTTACCAATGTTCCTGAAGTGGACGAAATTATGGAACTTTTCGAACCTCCCATGTAGAATTTATTCATGGATGGGTCAGTTGGAGACACAGGCTCAAAGATAGCAGTGGTTCTGGTGAGCTTTAAGGGCTACAAGTTGAACTGTATAATGCGGTTTAGATTCGGGCCACCAACAATACGGCCGAATATGAGGCGTTGCTTGCTGGCCTCAGGCTAAATAAGGAAATGCAGGTAAGGAAGTTGTTCATCAACAATGAATCCCAACTTATTGTTGGCCAAGTTAACGGTAACTTCGTATCCAAGGACAAAGCCATGGCTATCTACCTTAAACTGGTGATAAACTTGCTTCCATCCTTTAAAAGGTTTGAGTTGGCTCAGATCCCGTATGTCGAAAACACCCACGCCAATGCTTTGTCAAAGTTGGCTAGTAGCAAAGATTCAGAGTTATTGACGATAGTGCTAATTGAACACCTTCTAAGGCCCTCCATCTCTATAGAAGAAGTGATGTGGGTAGAAAGGACCCCAACCTGGATGCAACCCCTTATAGCTTATCTCAAAGACTAGGTGGTGCCTGATAACAAGGAGGAGGCTTACATGCTAAGAAGGATGTCCGCCCATTTTGTACCGATAGATGATATTCTGTATAAATGAGGGTTCTCATCCACTATCTTTTGATGTGTGGAAGGAGAGGTAGCCACCTACATACTCATCGAAATCCATGAAGGTGTTTGTGGCAACCACTCAAGAGGACTTACATTGGCACGAAAAGTACTGAGGCAGGGATATAATTGGCCCACCTTGAAAATGATGCCGTTCAATTTGAATGAACTTGTGATAAATGTCAATGTTTTTCTCATGTTCAAAGACAACCATCTCAGGAGTTAACTACTATATCTAGCCTTTGGCCCTTCAGCAAATGGGGCGTGGACCTCATAGGTCCCCTGCCCAAGGGCAGAGAAAGTGCAAGTTTTGCCATTGTTGCTATTGATTATTTTATGAAGTGCGTAGAAGCTGAATCTTTGATGAAAATTACCAGGCCAATACTTTCAAGTTCCTGTGGAAGAAAATCATATGTCGGTTTAGAATTCCCCACTCAATCGTCTCAAATAATGGAAAACAGTTTGACAATAAAAAGGTGAGGGACCTTTGTGAGGAGCTGGATATTAGGAAACACTTTTCTTCTCCCCACCATCCCCAAGCTAATGGACAAGTCGAAGCAGTGAATAAAACTATAAAACTTACTTTGAAAAGGAACCTCGACACAGCTAAAGGAGCCTAGGTAGATGAGTTGCCACAGGTGCTATGGGCAATCCGAACTACAAGCAGGACTCCAACTGGAGAAACTCCCTTATTAATGGCCTTATGGTGTCGAAGCCATGAACCATGTAGAGGTTGGAATACCTTCCCCACGAAGATTACGTTTTAGTGAGGTATCGAATGATGAGCTTAGAAGATGTGAGCTCAATTTCCTAGAAGAAAGAAGGGATGACTCCCAATTGAAACTGGCAACATATCAAAGGAAGATGACTCGATATTACAACGCTAAAGTCAAGAAGAGATCCTTCCAGATAAATGACTTGGCACTTTGTAGAGTGTTCTTACCGTCCATAGAGCCAGGGATAGGAACTTTAGGTCCCAATTGAGAAGGACCATATCGTATTGTTGCATTTTTTATATTGCAATTGTACGATATCGTAACAAGTAATATCGTGGACCTTTGAGTCCGGATTATCATTCCCACGTGGACTATACTCTATATCTTAATTAAATTTTTCTAACTCTTATTTGATGAAAGTAAACAAATAAAGTATGGTAAAAGTCATGAAAATTATTTTTCTTTTATGAACTAACTACCTAACACTAACAGAAAGTATATAAATTTTTTTGTAAACAACAGATAATTGGAGAAACAAATACGTGATAAATGTTAGGGCCTAACAATTTCATCTATTGATCACCTTTATTCTTAACTCAAGATTCACAACCTAATGAAGTGTTTGATCAAATTCTTCTATTGTATTCAATTTATCCCTCTCGAGTTTTCATTGAGCCTATTTAATAATTCAATTCTATATCTCTATGCAAATCAATTTTAGTTAAACGAAACAGTAGTTCTAAGAATTCAAATTATGACCGCAAAAATTAGTATATGTATCTCTACACGTTATACTAATTTATCGAATTTTATTATATGGTCTAAATCTTAAGCTCACCTCTCGATTCGTAAGAGACTCACATAATCATCAAATTATTGATTAGGTAATTTAATGTATTAAACTCATAATAAAGCCAACACATAAATAAATAAATCACATAAATCTTGAATATAAAAATAAAGGATCACAAGTCGATTAAATTGTTTTCCCTAATATAAAAATTAGTTATTCATGCTGGAATAATAAAAGTAAGAAATAGTGGAAATATATCACCAAAAATTGACGAAACGTGAAATTTCTGGATTTTCTGCTTGCTTTCCTTTTTTTTTTCCTTTTCTACCGTTTTCTGCGTAGCCTTTTCTCTCTCCCAGCTTTCTTCTTGCTTTGGCTTTTCCTTTTCTCTTTTCTTATTCTTTTCTTTTGCTGGCAGACTTTCTCTTTTTTTTTTTTTATTTCTTTCTCTATTTCTCCTCAGCTTCTGTTCGTTTTTTTTGTCTTTTCTGTGCTTTTTCTCTTTTTCTGCGTCCCAGACTGCAGTCCGTCTCCCAAAACCCTCTTCCCTTTTCTGTGTAATCTGCGCGTAATTTATTCTTTAGCCACCCACTTTTTTTCCAATTTGGAGTCCTCCCTTTATTAATCTGCATTCCTAATCAAAAACAAGTCCAAGTCCACTTCAATTCCATTCTCATTACAATTTTAAGTCGAGGCCCGTTTCAAATCTCAATGCCCATTAAGGCTTTATTTTCTTTAAGCCCTCAATTCTTTTAAAATAGTGCAATTTAGTCCTTGAGTTCATCAATGTGCAACCAATGTCCTCAAATTCTAACTTGTGGAATTTGATCCCAAAATTATAAATTTCATTCGATTTTGTCATTCTTCCTTTCCAATTGCTTAGAAATTGGATTCTTTTCGAATTGCTTCGAACGAGTCCAAAACTAAAACAAAAAAAATTAACCAAAGTTAAGTTAAAATTCATAATTTGACGACATAAAAGTTTAGTAATTTGATTCAAATAAGTGCACAAATTGTACTTATCACGCATCAAAGGCACGTATTGGACCAAAGACATAGATGGGAAGGTTCAGCCCATCCATGGAATGTTGAACATTTGAGGATGTATTATCAATGAATGTAATCTATTGCTGAATACTTTTACCCAACCTTTGTAAATAAATAAACATTTTGTCTAAAGATTTAAAGAGTGAAGTTGGTGTGATTAAGCATGAGTACCTCAGAGGAGAGGATTAGATCTTACCTCGCTTGGACTCTAAAGCGAACATCATATGCCTCGCCTTGGTGTTGCTAAACGCCAAGGGAAAAGCCTTCGCATAGATGAACTATCCACCATGTGAAGAAGCATGAGCGCCTCGGAGGAGAGGATTAGATTCCAAATAGGATTACCTTGCTTGGACTTCGAAACGAACATCATATGCCTCGCCTTGGTAATGCTGAATGCTAAGGGAGAAGCCTTCTCATGGATGAACTATCCACCATGTAAAGAAGCATGAGCGCTTTAAAGGAGATGATCAGATTCCCAATGGGACTACCTCAGTTGGACTTCGAAGCGAACATTATATACATCGCCTTGGTGATGTTGTATGACAAGGGAGAAGCCTTCACATGGATGAACTAACCACCATACGCAGAAGCCTAAGCACTTCAGAGTAGAGTATCAGACCCATAAAGGAATTGCCTCATTTGAACTCCGAAGCGTATGTCAAAAGTCTTCTTTGACGCGACTAAACGTCATCGAAAAATATCAAAAAGAGGAAGCAAAATGCTCCCAAAAATTAGGTTAAAATCCTTTAGCTTAGTTATCCAAATATGAGTTAAAGTTATTCAGCTATAATTTTAGAGAGAGGTTCGTTCTAGTTATTCAGCTAAAGTTATTGACGATTAGACATTTAATTGTTACTTGAGTGGTTTGTTTAGGCTATTTGATTATTTGTCAAGGTCTTCTTACTTGGAAGAAAAATAGTAAAACAACAAGGAAAACAGTAAAAGACTTATAAAAAATTCCATTCATTAAAGAAAAAGTTAGTAAATTTGGGTTGGGGAGGGGGGGCACAACCATTATAAAAGTTAAGTATATATGGTAGGTGTTTAGGTTCCTACTTGAACTAAAGTCTCTTCAGCAAGAATTTTCCCTTGGGCAGCCTCATCTTCAACAACCTCTTCAGCAGGGGTGGTCTGAGGCACCCCATCTATGAACTCTGTCCTCAGTTCAGATACGTCAAGTTATCTGTAAAGCTCTTCCACCTTTCCTACCACCTTGGAATAAGCGAACATTTGCCATGTCGAACTGCTGGTACTCTTCAATCAAATGGAAGTTGGCGATATAATGCTTGATCGCTTCCTCTCCAACCTGTTGAGCCCCAGCTTCAGCTCTCTTAGCCTCGTCCACATATTATTTAATCTGGCTTTCCATGAATTGGTTTGCATCCATTCAACAGGCGAGCTCCAAGTTCATTTTCTCCAAAACCTCGGCAGTTATTTTCTGATGGTTGTCTGAGGTCTGAACCTTCTTAGTTAAAAAAGCTACTTCACATTGAGATTCGCAGACCCCCCTTTTCAAAGCTTCTATCTCAGCCTAAGAAAAACTCAACATCGCATAATCCTCAGCTCATTGGGCCCTTATTAATTTAGCCTTAGAGTTCATCTTTTTTATTTCTTCCTCAACAGGAGCCAACTTGTCCACCGAGGCTTTGTTCCATGATTGAATGTCGGCTAAGGCTACTTGACATTCTAGGGCCACTCCAAAGACCCTAGCACTTTAGCTTACCACTATCGCCATTAGGTCCACTGCGTCATAGGTGGACACATGCATCTACCATCGATCCATCTAAAACTTGTGAAAGTTCTCAGTGGCACTTTAGACCGATGGTGGCAGCATTTCAATTACTGTAGGAACAGTCTTATCATCTTACCCTACTAAGAATCTGTCGAACTTTCCCGGAGTCATTTCCATTTTCTTTGAAGCTTCAGAGGACTAGGCTTCCTCTCTCTTAGCCTCTTTATTGGCTCTCCTAAATTTCTCCACTTTCACCGCCTTCATCGTGGACTCCATAAGCTTGGGCGATGGGGGACCAGCTATACAGGAACCCCACCAATGTGGACCAGCTTTCTCTTCTTTTGGGGCTCCTCTACTTTTCCATTTCCCTTGTTAGTGGCCCCCTGGGCCTTCTTGAGAGCCTCCTCCTTAATAGCTTTCTCAGCATGGTCCTTACTGAGGCGTTCCAGTCTACTCCTCACTTGACTAGCACCGGAGGATAAGGGCTTCAAGGCTTTGGCACTAGTTGGAGCCGTGGCCTTCAGGATTGTGGCCATGTTAGGAGTTGGGTACTCCTTCCTCACAAATTTATATACAAATAGCAAAAAGAAAGTTTGAGAACCCACAATAAGAAATGAAGTAAATGATGTATCTGTGTCTTACCCTTTGAGGTGATCAACTCAAATTCAATAAAGTATCAATTTCTATCGATAAGGTGGTCGAAGCTTTGAAGCTTCATTGAACGTTTGTAAATATTTTCAATCACCTTCCACTCCATCTCGGGGAGTTCAAAATGAGAACTAGAATCTGTATTAAAGCAGTAAAGTCAGTTCATCACACAAGCGATAGAAACAAAGCATTAGAAATGAACCACTCACGTGCTTCATAGTACTGGGTCGGTACTGTACAAGCTAGGACGATGTCTCTCTCCATCATCTGCCACCTACCTTTAACCCAAAACCATGACTTTTTCCAACCCATTATATAGGAAGGGAGTCCTACAACCAACGAAGCATGGGCCCCTCAGAGAGTAAGGTAATACCATCCCTTAGAATCATCTTTCCCTAGTACCTGGGCTTCGAAGATAGTTTGAAAAACATGCAGAGGCATGTCCTCGCCTAGGGACATCTCCTTCCAAGGGAAGTAGGCCCCAACTAGTTGGCTCCACCCATTTAGTAAAACTTGAGTTGGAACCAACACGAAAGTCCTCAGTACTGCCCTAAAGAAGGGGTGTAGAGGCATATGCATTCCTGCTTTAAGCAGGAATTCACTTGTAATGTCCCGAATTTTATATACTTAATGTGGTTGTAGCCCATTTAAGAAGCAAACTGTGGAAGCTTGGCCCATTTAAGGTTATGAAAGTACAAACCATAAGTTATTTATAAACCTGATAATTTAAGAAATTAAGTTTAAGTAAATTTGATTACGAAGATTTAATGAATAATTGGGTTGCCACAATAGTCAACTTCATGGTATTTCGTATAGGCAGCCCAGGTTCGAATCCCCAGTAGATGTTTTTATAAAGTATCTTATAAAATTATTTTTGGAAAATAAAAAATAAACTCCTTATTGTTGCACATTAAGAACAATTATACCAAGTTAATTGGATGGAATAATTGTTTTATTAGTGAGCATTCATAGAGATAAGTTACAATCATATGAATAGTTCATTTTCTTAATTTTTTCATAAAATTTTTTATAAGAAATTTTTTTTATGGGTTTAAAAATCTTTAAATTCCTAGTTAAAGACTCAATTTGACAAGATTAATTATAATGCTCTCCCATTTAATTTTTCACTAAAAAGGGAGGTTACAGAAAGAGGAAAATTATTTTTTAACTACATCTCCCCTCAAATCCAATATTACTCTTATTTTCTATCCAAAAAATATCTTTATGTTAAGTAAAGATTAAAAGAATAGTAAGGATGAGAAGGAAAAGTGCACACTTTGATCAAGAAAAAAAAAATTCAAAAGAAAGAAAAAAAATAAGAGAGGAGCAGATTTCTAAAAGTTCTGGTGCCGTCGAGAAGCAACAACCATCGTTCAATTGGAAGACACCGACTAACGCTGGTGAAGTTCGAAGTTTTTTGGGATTGGTCGGGTACTATTGAGGATTTATAGAAGAATTCTCCAAAATAGCTGGACCAATGACACAATTGACAAGGAAATGAGTAAATTTTCAATGGACAGATAAATGTGAGCAAAACTTTCGGGAGCTAAAGCAATGATTGATTACAACACCAGTGATAACTATACCTTGAAAGTTCAGAAAGGTTTGTTACATATAATGATGCATCCAAAGAACGTTTGGGATGTGTATTAATGCAACATGAAAAAGTGATTGCCTATGCGTCACGGCTAATGAAGCAACATGAACAGAACTACCCGATGCATGATCTAGGACTTGCAGCGGTAGTTCAAGCATTAAAGATATGGCACTATTACTTATGTGGAGAAAAGTGCGACATTTACACGGATCATATGTCTCAAATATTTCTTCACACAGAAGGAATTGAATATGAGAAAGAGAGAGAGAGAGAGAGAGACGATGATTGGAGCTAGTAAAGGATTATGATTGCACTATAAACTACCCGACGCATGATCTAGAACTTGTAGTGGTAGTTCATGCATTAAAGATATGATGCCATTACTTATATGGAGGAAAGTGCAACATTTACACAGATCATAAGAGTTTCAAATATTTCTTCACACAGAAGGAATTGAATAGCTAGTAAAGGATTATGATTGAACTATTCATTACCATCCAGGCAAGGCTAATGTTGTTGCCGATGCTTTAAATAGAAATTCGATGGGACAGTTGGCATCATTACCTACTATTCAGATGGAGTTGATCAAAGACTTGGAAAATTTTCGAATTGAAGTAGTTACAACACCAAAGCAAAGTACTGCTCGTTTAGCAACTTTGGTGGTTCGACCTACACTCAGAGATCGGATCATAGAAGAATATGATAAAAAGCTCATATCCCCATAGTTGTCCACCCATTATTTCCATATTTGATGCCTCATACTCTTCTAGTGAAAGATTACTGCCTAAACTGATTTTTTACCCCATTTATGAATCCTTTTTTTTGGTATCCTCCAGCCACCCAAACCGTTGGACATTGACACCGGTGGCAAGCTCATAACTTCCTCTTCAATTTCTACCCAAAACTATCCTATAACTCCAAGTAATTCGACCGGAAATGAGCTTCAAAATTCACTGCTGAAGATTCGACCAAATGTCGAAATCTCTTCGTTCGGCCACCTTCTTGGCCAGATATTACCAGTGGCCAACTCTTCTCACCAAGACGAAACTCAAACATGTAACCAGTCCACTCTAAAAAGCCAATACAAGATCTGAATTGCGCTTCAAATATGCCCAATCGCGACAATGTAGTGCAAATCCCTCGATCCTGGCATCGTCCGGATGACCTAGGGTGGCGGACTACCTGGGTCCTCTTCTTCTCCCCAAGGAGCACCTAGCCCATGTAAGGTCAACCCCAATTTAACCCCCAACATTCTAAATTGCATCCTAAAATGCACGTAGGCGCGAACTCGCTATAGACAGATTGGAAAATCGCTAATTATGACGACGGCCGGACGACCCATGGTGGCGGACCACCTGGACTGGGTAGCGCACCTAGTCCAGCCATGGGTCAAGGTCAATTGCACCTGGAACATGGTCGATTTGTGGTTGAAGCGAATGCGAAAATGCAATTTTAGTCAATCTGATGAATCAATTCTACTCCAAATGTTCAATTCCACCGTCAACAACTCGATTGACAAGGGTAAAGATATGGGTAATGAATCAATTGCATCAATTACAACTCCAACATCCGATTTTAATTTTACCCCGTTACCTATACGCGATGAAGTTGTTTCAGCTCCAATTGATAAGTCTACTGATGTTAATACTCCAAATTCGATCCATACACATGCAATTGATGATCATATGGTTATGGGTAATCTTCCAATTGATGGAAAAACAAACCAATAGAACCCCAATTTCATACCCCAAGCTTCGATAGGTATGATGTCTTCAAAAACCAATTCTAGTGAATTGGGTTCGACCTATGACAAACTAATTCTGTCACTGGCTTCCACTCCTCCCAATGAACCTGTGGTGCCCTTGCCTCCGATCAATAGTTTCGCGGGTCTCACCACCAATTTCGAGCATCCATCACAGCTTAAGCTCAAAACAGACTTTGTCACATCTTCTCCAGCAAAAAAACCTCAGAATCGACCTTTACAGGCCAAAAATATGGGGACCAGACTACCTACTAATCCTTTCAGTGCTCCAGTTACCACCCAAGTTCCTCAATCCTATGTTGTAGCTGTCAATAATAGACCTATTATGACTCAAACTGAGTAGAGTCAAATGAAATCATTTGGTAGTGTCCTTCATGCTTCTCAGGATTCTAGAGATCATAGTTTGATTTCTAAAGAACCTTACATCCATTATGGTGAGCCTGCAATATTGTTTGAAGAGTCGATGAGTAATTTTTGGCTAAGGCTTACATGTTACACTTATTGGTAAATTTGTGCATCGTAAACCCTCTATGATCAAGGTACGTGAAAATTTTATACACTTTGGATTTATTGGTGATTATGAAATAGGTCTTATTGATGATGTATACATTATAATTCATATGGCGCATGAGGATGATTATTCACGATTATTCCTCAAACCCACTTGATATATTGATGGTTGTTCTATGCGAGTCTTTAAGTGGACTCCCAGCTTTACTCCATAGCATGAGGCACCTATTGTTCCTATTTGGGTTTCTTTTTCTTTACTATCTATTCATTTTCGTGCTAAGAGTGCATTATTTGCTATAGCTAAACCTATTGGGCTTCCGCTTCGTATTAACGAAGACACTTCTGACCTGCAATGACCAAGTGAAGTGAGGGTTTGTATTGAGGTTGACTTAGAATGTAAACTCCCCGATCGAGTATGGATAGAGGGGGAGAAGATGGGAGGATATTCTCAACCTGTTGTGTATGATAATGTGCCGGACTTTTGCTTTCTTTGCAGACACTTTGGTCATTTGGACACAAAGTGCTCTAGTAGCTCCCATTCTGCTTCACTTTCTGTGGCCCCAGGTAGTGGTGACCTAAATCATAGGCCTTTTTTAGTTTCGGCTAAAGAGAAGGGTAAGGGTAAGGATGTTATGACAGCATCTCGCATGAGGTGGACACCTATTAAGAGAAATCAAAGGAGACATGATAGTACATTAGAAATGATTTCTCATTCTACTCCTCAAACTGTTACCATTATTGCTCCTATTATTCTCGTCACTACAGTTACTACATCACAGATAGCTGCTAACAATATGGCTCCTAGTCTTTACACTAGTCCACCTGTCATTAGTCATATTGCTCCGTATATTACTAGCTCTTTACCATCTGATCATTCTATAGTTGCTCCCATTAGGGTGGATACTCAGAGTTTTCCTGTTATTACATCAGCTCCCCATTTAGCAGTTTAGTCTCTGGACCCTATCAGCAGTGTACCTATGATAGTTAGTTCTACATATTTTGATCCACTCTTAGTAGATATGTTAGAGAGGCTACAAGGTTTTATGGAGCCAGATGTTTCTGTTATCTCTGCACATTGTTGCTGAATATGGAGGCTTTTTTATCTACATATTAGTCCAATTCTGATGTTTTTTTTCTCATATTGAAGTACATCAACAAGGTCCATATTGTTGATCTTCTACTAATGACTTGGCAGGCATGACTAGTAGGACAAAGGAGGATGGTTTTGTCCCAGTTGGTCGAAGAAGAAATGTGAAAGCCATAAATACTTTAATTCCTAGGATGGTGACCAGAAGTTAGTCACAAAATACCGCTTCACAACATCCAGATGAGTACCATCATATGGAATGCGAAAGGTGTAGCTAGTGTAGCTACTCGTCGGCGCCTGAAGAGACTTATACAGCTTCATCAGGCTTATCTCTTGGTTATATTGGAGCCTTTTGTTTTTTAGCATAGATTTGCTTATATTCGACTATATATGTGTTTTGACATGGGAGTTCAGAGTGACTCGAACAAGATTTGATTTTTTTGAAACACGGGTACTACTGTTACTATTATTGTTGATAAATATGAGAGTTCAAAATGAGTCGAACAAGATCTGTTTTTTTTTGGAACACGGGTACAATTGTTACTGTTATTGTTGATCATCCCCAGTTCCTTCATGTTAGGGCTGAGGATCCCATACTAGCGCATCCCATCTATCTGACTTTTATCAATGTTTCATGTAACGTTACTATCAGGAGGGATTTGTGGGAGGGTCTTCACTATATTTCCCTTAATATGGACGACCATTAGTTAGTTGGGAGAGACTTTAACGTTATTACGAATGATGGTGAGCGCACTGGTCATAATACTCATGATCAAGGCACTACCACTTTCTCTGATATGATGTTAGATTATGGTTTAGAGGATTCTAGTTTCCTTGAGAATTGGCATACTTGGTCCAACGGTCGAGTCAGAAAGAGACTAGATAGGGTACTCATTAATTCTATAGCTACAGCATTCTGTCGACAGCTTACAGTGAAGCACTTGAATTGGACTTCATCTAATCATTCACCTTTATTACTTCAGTAGGTTTCTGATGATAATTTAGGGCCTATTCCTCAACGTTTAGACCAAGCATCATGATTTTTCATCCTTTATCGTTCAGAAGTGGTCGCTCCTTATCTTACGGGGATGGCTGCTATTTGGGAGATGTTCTTTAGGCCAAAATAGGGACTACATTGGTCGAATCAACGTATAAGTAATGCTGAGGATAGGGTGGATGAGGCTGAGATAGTATATGATAGAGACTTTATACCGAAGCAACATAACCTATTACATCATGCATATGCAGTTTTGAGTCAGACCTTATCTATTGAGGAGGGTTTTTGAAAGCCAAAGGTTGGTTCATGTTGGATATGTAAAGGAGAATACAATACTTGGTATTTCCATGCGATGGTTTAAGGACGTAGGATCAAATCATGTATTAGGTCCATCAGGACACAGGTAGGGATAGTCTTAGCAACTCATGCTGACATTCAGACTTCAGTTATTACATTCTATCAGGATCTTCTATCTACTCCTACACAGTTGTTGGACCCTATCCATTCTGATATCATCCCAAGGCTATTGACGGAGAATGATAATTTGGCACTAAACCGCATCCCTTTGATTCATGATGTTCAGGAGGCGATGTTTATTATAGATACTAACAGTGCTGTCGGACCGGATGGATTCTCATCCCTATTCTTCCAACGTTGTTGAGACATTATTCAGGATGATGTTTATAAGGTAGTCTTGGACTTCTTTGGCGGTGGCCATCTTCCACGGGATTTTGCTGCTACTACTATAGTTTTGCTCCCTAAGAGGGACGGTGCTTATAGATGGACCCAATTTAGACCTATCAGTTTATCTACTGTGTTTAATAAGATTATTACTAAGCTTTTGAACACTAGATTGAGTACATTGTTACCGCGCATTATCTCTTCACAACATAGTGGATTCATTCCTAGTCATCTAATGGAGGACATTGTCCTATTGGTTCAAGAGCTTCTCCATACTTGGGATGATAGAATACAATGGGGGGTAACGCTTTACTGAAGCTAGACATGACTAAAGCATACGATCATATGGATTGGAGCTTCATTTATTCTATATTAGAGGTATTTAGCTTTGATCGGATCTAGATCAATAGGATTAGGCGGTGCATCTTGGAGTGTCACTTTTTTGTACTCCTAAATGGCCGTCCATGTGTTTTTTGCATCCTCACGAGAGCTCAGACAGGGAGATCCTATCTCACCATCCTTGTTTATCATAGCTATAGATTACTTCTCATGTCTGCTCACTCAGAGGTTTCAGGAGGATCCTAGTATGTGTTTTTGACATGAAGGTAGTACTATTGTCTCACACTTTTCATTTGATGATGATATGTTTATATTCAGCAACAAGCAAAAACAGTCTATTAGAATGATTCTTGGTTGTCTGGAGCATTATAATGGGGTCTCTAGTCAATCAGTGAACAGGGACAAGAACGGACACATACTACCCAAACGAGCATCTATTAGTTAGATCAGACGATTGGATTTTTGACACCAACAACAGCCGTTCACTTATTTGGGAGTTCCTATATTCAAGGAAGCCAGAGGAACTTCATTTATGATGACCTTATCCAGAAAGTCAGGAACATGATCTTAGGTTAGGCTTTACGACTTCTATCATATGAGAGCCGTACTACTCTGCTAAGGTCAGTGCTATCTTCCATGCCATTACACCTTTTTTAGATCATGCAGCTCCCTAAGATTATCGTGAAGAAACTTGAGAGGATCTTTGCATAATTCCTGTGGGATTCTAAAGAACAGGCGCGACATTTACATTGGCGGAGCTGAAAGGAGATTTGTCTTCCTACTGATGAGGATGGTCTAGGCTTTAGGAGATTACAAGATGTAGTAGACACCTTCTCCATGAAGCTCTGGTGGTTGTTCCATTCTCAGAGATCTCTTTGGGTCCAATTCTTACGAGGCAAGTATTGTACGAAGACGCACCATTTATTTACAGCAGTTTCTTACTCAGCTTCTCCTATCTGGAAGAGGCTAAAATTAGTTGGGCCACCGATAAAGCTATACATTGCATGGCACCTTGGTGTAGGTCAAATTCTCTTTTGGCATGATTGCTGGATGAGTGATACTACTTTAGCATCCGTATTCCCACACTGACATCACACATCTACGAGGGTGTATGATTTCTTTGATGATACTGGGTAGAATATTGGACGTTTATTACTAGTTCTCCCTTCTCTTATGGTGGAGCAGATATGGGCTATACATTTATGCACTGATGCCCCAGATCAAATTTTTTGGTGAAACACATCGGATGGTAGCTTCGCTACCAAGTCCATATGGCAGCTTATACGTTTGGGATGCCAATATCAAGATTCATAACGAATATTCTGGAGCTCCATTTTGCCTATCAATGTCTCATTCTTCTGTTGGAGACTATGGCAGGACCTCATTCTAATAGATGTGGTTATTCAGGGGAGGATTGGATGGCAGTTGACTTCTTGCTGTCAGTGTTGTTCTAAGACTGAGACTATCAATCATATTTTCACTGGCAGTAGCATCTCTAATTAGGTATGGCAACATTTTGCGATTATTTTTCAGATAACTATAAGTTCAGGAGAGTGAGTTAGACAGAGATTCTAGAGATGGAGGTATTTTGGACATTATGTTTGTTGTGGACACATTAGCATTATCATTCCTCTATTGATATTTTGGTACGTATGAATCGCAAGGAATGATGCGAAGCATAAGGGGATTTGCATGGTAGCCAAACATATCATTCGGAGGGTTTATCGCATGATTTTTTTTTAATATGGGAGGACTGCTTCGAGTGGTGCATTGGCAAGGGGATTTGACACATGCACCCATATTTATTATTTTTATAGACCTCCCTTCCCCATCTCTCCCTATTCTAGTTTGGTGGCGTACTCCATCAGTCGGATCCGTCAAGATCAATACTGATGGATACGTCTAGGATGGTTTTGCGAGTGAGGGAGGTATCATCAAAGACAATACAGGACAGTGTATTATGGCTTTCTCAGCTTCATATGGACCGTGCTTGATATTAGAGGCAGAGCTCTGGACTATTCTTGATGGGATTTTACTAGCTCATGGACTTGGTTACTTAGCGATTCGAGTAAAGTTTGATTCTACAGTAGCTATTCACTCCATCACTAGAGGAGAAGGACCAGGGGCTATTTAGGGCATACTCAGACATATAAAAGATATCATATCTTTCGATAGAGATACAGTTTCTCACATTTGTGGAGAAGGAAACCAGGTTGCAGATGCTCTTGCTGCAGAGGGTTAGGACAATCGACGATAATAGATATATGGACTACATGACCTACCATGACATATTAGGGCACTAGTACAAATTGATAGACATGGATTGCCCAGTGTAAGATTTTGATTTTGATTTTGATTTTTATTTCCAATTCTTATTTTTGCCTTAATTTGCGTTAGTTCTCATTGTAAAGGAAGTAGTACTTCCTCATTTATTGCTTTAATTTTCATCATTTATTTTCACTGTAAGGGAAGTAGTACTTCCTCATTTATTGCTTTCATTATTTTGTTGTAACCACGGTATTCCTCCGCCACAAGTGATGACAAATTAATAAAATCTCGGAGGTACTGCCCTCCTTTAATAAAAAAAGCATATGATAAAGATCCATTTTTGCAGAAGATTAGGAAAGACGTTGGTACTGATAGAAAACAGGATTTTGGAATAACTTCAGATTGGGTACTGAAGTTTAAAGAAAGAATTTGTATGCCTAAGTATAAAGTTTTGAGGAAGATAGTTAATATCATCGGTTCCCAACATACAAAAATGACTATTAATGATATTAACAATGTGCGAGACTTCGCAGACGTATTTCCAGAAGATCTACCTGGTATTCCACAAGATAGGCAAGTTGAATTTACAATTTACTTGGTTCCCGGAGCTGCACCGGTATCTAAGGCCCTGTAACGAATGGCACTGAAAGAACTCCAAGAATTGAAGTTACAGTTAGAGGAATTACTGGAGAAAGGCTTCATTTGACTGAGTGTATCTCCTTGGAGTGCTCCAGTACTTTTTGTGAAGAAGAATGATGGGAGTATGCGGATGTGTATAGATCTTCGAGATACATTTTGGTAGAGGAATATGAAAAGAAGTACATACCTATTTGTAGAAAATGCAATGTGTCAACAAGTTAAAGCAGAATATCAAAGACCAGCAAAGTTGTTAACCCCATTGGACATACTTGAATGGAAGTGGGAACAAGATGACACAATGCTATATGGGTAATAGTGGATCATCTAACAAAGTCCGCTTATATTCTTTCGATAAAAATAACATTTAGTCTAGATCAGTTGGCATAGTTGTACATTAGAAAGATTGTAAGATTGCATGGTGTCCCCATCTCTATTGTGTCCAATAGAGATCCGAGATTTACATCTAAGTTTTGGAAGAGCTTACAAGGAGCTATGGGAACGAAATTGAATTTTAGTAAAGTTGGGAATCATATCTACCTTTGGTGGAATTTGCATATAATAATTGTTTTCAAGCAACTATTGGAATGTAACTGTATATAGCTCTCTATGGTAGAAGATGTAGATCACCTATTCATTGGGATGAAGTTGGAGAAAAAAGAGTTTTAGGACTAGAGATCATCGAAAAGATAGTTGAAGTCATTGATAAGATCCGCATTAGGATAAAGCCAATGCAAGATAGATAAAAGAGCTATGTTGATACTAGAATAAAAGACTTGGAATTTGAAGTTGGAGAGAAAGTTTTTCTAAAAGTATCACCTATAAAAGGTGTACTTAGGTTAGGCAAAAAAGGCAAACTACGACCTCATTATATTGGACCTTTCGAAATACTTGATAGGACCGAAAATGTAGCCTATTGATTAGCTTTACCATCCGAACTATCAGCAATTCACTACATATTTCATATATTGATGATCAGAAAGTATATGCATGATCATGATCACATGGTCAATTGTGAATCCCTAGAAGTACAGAAAAAAATTATTGTATGAGGAATTACCGATTAAAATACTGGACCGAAAGGTACATAAATTACAGAATAAGAAGACTCAGCTAATC
The DNA here is from genome assembly GCA_903798355.1 of Fraxinus baroniana. Taxonomy (NCBI): domain Eukaryota; kingdom Viridiplantae; phylum Streptophyta; class Magnoliopsida; order Lamiales; family Oleaceae; genus Fraxinus; species Fraxinus baroniana. Next base: position 21,351 of record CAIGRO010249769.1, read on the forward strand.
AAGGTGCAATGGAGTAATCATGGAGTAGATGGAGCCACTTGGGAAAGAGAAGAAGAAGTTAAAGATAAATACCCAATATTCTTTGCCAAAACCATAAGGTAAATCTCGAGGACGAGATTTTGTTTAAGGTGTGAGGGATGTAATATCCCAAATTTTATATTCTTAATTTGGTTGATGTAGCCCATTTAAGAAATGAACTATGGAAGCTCGGCCCATTTAAGGTTATGAAAGTACAAGCCATAAGTTATTTATAAGCCCAATAATTTAAGATATTAAGTTTAAGTAAATTTGATTATAAAGATTTAATGAATAACTGGGTTGCCACAATAGTCAACTGCATGGAATTTCATATAGGCAACCCAAGTTTGAATCACTATGCAGAGGTTTTTGTAAAGTATTTTATAAAATCATTTTTGAGAAAAATGATAAACTCCTCATTGTTGGACATTAAGAACAATTATACCAAATTAATTGGATGGAATAATTGTTTTATTAGTGAGCATTCATAGAGATAAGTTACAATCCTATGTATAGTTCATTTTTTTTTATCATGTAATTGTTTTATAAAACTTTTTATTAGAATTATTTTTATGGGCTTAAAACTCTTTAAATTCCTAGTTAAAGACTCAATTTAACAAGATTAATGATAATATAACCCTCCCATCCCTCCCATTTAGTTTTTCACTAAAAAGGGCGGTTACAAAAAGAGGAAAATCATTTTTTAACTACACCTTCCCTCAAATCCGAAATTACGCTTATTTTCTCTCAAAAAAAAAAAAAAAATCTTTATGTTAAGTAAATCTTAAAAGAATAGCAAGGGTGTGAAGGAGAAAGTGCACACTTTGATCAAGGAAAAAGATTTTCAAAAGAAAAAAACATAAGAGATGAGCAGATTTCTAAAAGTTCCGGTGCCATCGGGAAGCAACAACCATCGTCCAACTTTATGCCTTCAAAANGATCAAGGAAAAAGATTTTCAAAAGAAAAAAACATAAGAGATGAGCAGATTTCTAAAAGTTCCGGTGCCATCGGGAAGCAACAACCATCGTCCAACTTTATGCCTTCAAAAGCTTTTAAACGAGGTAGGTAGAAGTACAAGTGTTTGTTTTGTTTTCAAATTATGATTTGTCATTAAAAGTTTGAATGAATTGGTACCTTCGGGTATGGTGTTTCGGCACTACTATAGTTTGAATGATTATTCTCTGGCTCTACGTGTTATGATAATGCTATAGAAATTGAATTTTCCGAAATGCACCAATGATTTGTAAAACCTTGAAAATTTTACAAAATAATATTATTTATTCCATCTACTACATTTTATATGTTGAAAGTTGGTGGACTAGAGTGACATATGTTAAATTCAATTTTATTTTGACCAAATATTTAAATATTGATAGTGTAATAATAAATATATAAATATTGGGCTCATTTGATGGCTCGTTTGATATCTCGTAATTAGTTAATTGGGTTCGAGAAAAAGTCAATTCGAGAATTGTATATGTTAGTTGGCACGTTTAGGCTAGATGATAGATATGAGAGGTTTCTTTTCCTTTTTTCTTTTATTCAATTGCTTTAAGCTTGGGACTTGGTAAGGATAGGCTCACATGTTGATTAAATAAATAAGGGTTGATTGCATGAAATGACGTGACTGAGACTCTTTAGGGATAAACATGACATTTTTATAGATTCTTAGGCCTGTTAAAATTCAGTTTTCCTTCCAACTTTAAATACCATATATTGCATTATTCATATATACATATATATATGTTTTACTTTTTATAGCAGTCTGCCACGTGCCTATATTGGATAGTGAAAAGGGGAGTAAATTAGACTACTACCTTTATTAAGGGTTGTCCTCTATATATAACCATATGAGTGCAATAGAATTTTCTCACCAAACAAAAAAGTTTTCAACACGGCAGTAGTTGGAATAAAGATCTTAAGCGTGATTTTGTCGCCTTTCAATTATCTGATCTAACGAGGTTCAAAAACTTGATGCGTGGATTTTCCAACCGCAAGTGTATGGTGTCAAGTTT
>CAIGRO010249780.1:0-10007 GCA_903798355.1 Fraxinus baroniana
TCCCTGTTTGGTGCACATTTTGTAACCGAGAATGCATTTTATTTTTTTATGTGATGGAAAATATGTGGTTGAAAAAGAAAAAAAAATTATAGATGTGACTGAGAATATTATTTTATTGAAAAATGTGTGGTTGAAAATGAACATAAAAATGTAAATGAAAAAAAATAATGTGACTCAGACTGGGGCTTTCTTTTATTCGCGTTCAGTCGTTTCGACAACTTGCCTTGCAAATTTGTTTGCACCACATAATTTAGGGAATTTAGTTGACAATTTGCTTCAAGAATATCTCCTTCTTTGAAGAGGTGGATAAGGAAGGAAAACGAAATACAAATAAGTTTTTTTCCTCATGCCCCCACACCCACCTAAAACTAGGCCTCCTATCTTGAATGCAAATAATGAACACTCTAGTATAATCGCAACTCAAAACGTGGGGATAAGCATAGCGAATACACTTGTGAGTTGTGTAGAAGTGAGATGTTGTTGGATTTCCATTTTGTGTCCCCCATTTCTGTATTTAAATTATTCATTTATTATTTGATATTTATATAAGAAAAATTTATTTATATAAATAGTTAAGTCGAGATGTATTGTTCGTGTCCCCGATCTTATTGTGATAATCAAACCAAAATTAAAATCATATCCCGTTCGAATCATTATAAACATTTTATTTGTTCGTTACGAGAATGCATTTTATTTTTTTATGTGATGGAGAATATGTGGTTGAAAAAGAAAAAAAAATTATAGATGTGACTGAGAATATTATTTTATTGAAAAATGTGTGGTTGAAAATGAGCATAAAAATGTGAATGAAAAAAAATAATGTGACTCAGACTGGGGCTTTCTTTTATTCGCGTTCAGTCGTTTCAACAACTTGCCTTGCAAATTTGTTTGCACCACAAAATTTAGGGAATTTAGTTGACAATTTGCTTCAAGAATATCTCCTTCTTTGAAGAGGTGGATAAGGAAGGAAAACGAAATACAAATAAGTGTTTTTCCTCATGCCCCCACACCCACCTAAAACTAGGCCTCCTATCTTGAATGCAAATAATGAACACTCTAGTATAATCGCAACTCAAAACGTAGGGATAAGCATAGCGAATACACTTGTGAGTTGTGTAGAAGTGAGATGTTGTTGGATTTTCATTTTGTGTCCCCCATTTCTGTATTTAAATTATTCATTTATTATTTGATATTTATATAAGAAAATTTTATTTATATTAATAGTTAAGTCGAGATGTATTGTTCGTGTCCCCGATCTTATTGTGATAATCAAACCAAAATTAAAATCATATCCCGTTCGAATTATTATAAACATTTTATTTGTTCGTTCTTGTTGTTTTCCTCGTCTCTGTTTGTCGGTTTCAATGTTGTATTCTAGCCTCAAATTACAAGTCGGCAAGTGTGTAATTGAGAGGGAGTTTGGGACAGGGCATGAGCTGCAGGACGAAGAAATAGTGATGGTCGCGGACCATGACAACTGAGTGGAGAGAGCAGGATGAAGAAACCGAAGTTTATTTTCCCTTTAATATTTAATTTGTTTTTTTTATTTAACTTGGGATAAATTTACCAAACGTCAACCTCACCTAAAAGTAAAAAGTATAACCCGTGTTCAGATAATTATAATTGATCAAGCATTATTTTTCTTTTTTTTTTTTTTTTGACGTAGGAACCCGTAGTCGTTACTCATGAGTGCATATTAGGTAAATCTCGCTCCATGTGCAGTAGCCTGCAAATCACACATAAGAGATAAACCGCACTAGGCAAGTCCGATGCGACATGCTCAACCGAGGATTAAGTCTCCCTTAACGTTAATTTTTTTTTTTAATATTTTCAATAAAATAATTTTGCACTTGAACCGTAACTTTTTCATACTTTTTAATTATACATTTTTTAAAAATATATTGTCCTTAAATTTTGAGAATCATTTGTGCAATATACCCATGCGAATAATATCATGTAATTTCGGAGTAATATCTTGCGTTTGGCAGATATTCTGAAATAAAGTAGGGGCATAAAAGAGATTTTTTCTTTTAACATTCACGATAATTCATTTTTCCAACTAGGTAAAAATTGATTAAAACCCGACTGTAACAAGAGTTTTCCAAGACGGGATGCGTGCCTTGACGACTAGGGGAATAAACCCGACTGTAACAATTTCTTTCATTAACTTCTAATTTTTTGTCATGCTTAGAATGTGACAAACAGACTTTCCTGTCATTTTCCTTTCTCTCTTCAGTTCTAGAACTCTCTCTGATTTCCCTCTTATCAGAAATTTAACTTATTCACAGTAACAAATTTCTACAATTAAGCTATTCAATTATTTAAATTTAAATGTAATAAAAGCTGATACAAATTAAGGAATGGACTTTGACCCCCGTTTAAGAATAGGTACAACTACAAAATTTATTTATTACACCACAATCAAAATATATTTTCAATAAATATAAAACAATAAAATTACAATTATACTCCTAATCTAATAAAAACTAAAAATAAAAAAAAATACTGTGGTATACTTATCACCTCAATATTACTCCTCATTTTTCTCATCCTTTTAAACATTTTCACTGATTCTAAAATAAGAATTTGCAGTATCTCAATGTTAAATGCAATGGAGTTGTTATTGCCTAAGAACCCTTATATGTTGGTTCACAACCTTTCTAATTGCTTTTAAAAAGATTTTAATTGTAATATTATGTTTTAATTTTAACAAGATTTTAATGCTAATTACTTTTAACAAGAAAGCATAGAAGGAAAATGGTTTTGTTGTGTGATGCAGATGGACGAGTGAAGTTCAACTGTAAAATTGTGTGATTCTTTTCTTGAATTTCTTTAGATGGGTTTGCCACAAAATTTTAGATGGATCCATTTGTTTGTGCATAAGCTCATGATTTCTTGAAGATTTTGTGTTTTTCTTTGTTTATAATTTACAAAATGATTTATTCTATGTTCAAAGCAAAATGATGGGGTCACGGGGGTAGCATTTAGAAGCAGGTTATTTTCCAACTGCTCGCTTGACCTCTGCCTAGGACCTTAGCAGCATTGTGCCAATCACCACTGTTATTTCTACTTTGTTGACTCCAACCGACCACCTGGCATAAATATATAACTCTATGTTGATACTGTTGGTGGCAGAATTGTTCTCACATGTAATATATTTCATCTTTGACAACCACAGTGGCAATAAAACTATGTACTACTGCACCATGGATCACAAGATAGAGTATAAATTCATTTACCTTGAAGAAAAGAAAATTATCTTGCCTCCGTGGAAGAAAGCAAAAGCTGCCGGAATAACTATGAGCAATTAGATGTTAAGGAAAAAGAAAGAAAGAAATTAGATTTTATATTTGTGGTATAACAATAATTTATTTAATTAAAAAATATATTAAAACCCTAATTTTGTAATTTTATTTAAGGATATTTAAGTAAATAATAAATTTGTGATGTACTTAATGAAATTTGTAGTGGTAATATAATTATCCTTAAAAATAAAGAAAAATAATAAAGATTGGGCGAATTACACAAAAAAAAAAAGTCCATTATACCTTAACCATAATATTTTTTTAAAAATTTAATTTATTTTCTATTATAATTTAAATATGATCCTAACTACCTACCAAAATAAGATTGTTTTAAAGTTTAGCCAAACATGTAAATTTGTCTTTATTTCTCGATCATCTAGTTCATATTTGGTCCAATTTTATTTTTTTTAGATTATAAGTCGATCAAATTTTATGTTTCTAATCATATGATCCACGGTTTATAATTTAGAAAAGCGGGACCAAACACGGAAACTACTAGCTAGCACATAGTAATTCTAGATTCGGAATTGCCACACTAATTTTCACTGGAAAACAAAATTCTTTCTCTATTATCTTCTTTTTACTTTTTCATCTATATATTGAACATTTGGTGGTTAACATTGTTCGTTGTGTCCATCGTCCTCTTATGAATCAAGCGAACAATTTTAGCCAACAAAACAACAATTGGATCTTTGTTTTTCCCATAAAAAAAAAACCTCTCTGCCGATCAGGTTTCTTTCTTGTCTTGAAGCATCCCCTCTCCCCTTCTATTCACCGTTGCATCCATAAAGAAACACACAGATAATTTCAAGAATCACACAAACATATATACAAATATATTTGAGGGAATGGGTAGGAAGAACGGAAGGATAAGCAAACGGAGGGTGTCAAGACCCGGCAGTTATGCAATACCCGCATCCATAATCGACCCGACTTGTGTTTCTTGCACAACCTTCAACATTCTTGCCCCCATTTACAAAAGACTCAATCCCGAGGTATGCCCTATTTTAACATGTTCGTTTACACGATGATTTTTGTTTGAAAAACTGTTGATTTTTAATGGGTTTTTGTTTAATGTACATTTGGGGAAAGTGCAGGACCAGACTTGCAGGGAAAGTGATGTAAAAGATTATTGGTTACAAAGGAATAATAGGATTTTGGATTGGTTGTTGTATGAAAGATCTACCATAATTTGTCTTCAGGTTTTGTTCTCTATCTTTATTGAATTGCTACTTTTTTTTGGAATAAAGATTTGAATTTTGATGATGCTTAAGTTGTTGGTTTGTGTGGTGTTACAGGAATTTTGGGTTGGGAATGAAGAGCTTGTTAATATTTATGATAAGAGGCTTGGTGATGCTGGATATATCAATTTCAAGCTTGCAAGGACAAATAATCGCGGCGATGGTATTCTCCTAGTTCTTATAATTTCAGTTATCTCTTGACCTTTGTTGCGTTTATGTTCTTCTGTCAAATCTGGCTGCCCCGAGACTAGAGATCAAGCTGTATTGCCTGGGAATATACCCTTCTCTTGACCTTTATTTCGTTTATGTTCTTATGTAAAACCTGGCATGCTTGCTGTATTGCCTTATTTAATGTCTTTGATATTTTGATATTTGTCATTTTTTGAGAATTTTCGGAGTTTCGTATGGTGTGGTCAGTCCAATATGTTTGATTGTAAATTGGTTGAATAACTGACGCGTTTTGAACCTTGTGTAAGAATAGAAGAAACACAATAACAAATACAAAATCATAGAAACGAATAATATTAAATTATTGATATATATGGTTATGGTCAAATGAAGTTCGCTAATCTTTGAATAAAAGGTGTTGGCAGTTGGCACTGTTCATCTGAAGCTGTTCATTAGACTCGATACTCTGCTATAGAGATAAGAGGATTCATTTACAAATTTACTTTTTACGTATTAATTTAAAAATTTAAATTTTTATTTGTTACTATGTTACTGTAGTCCCCATCGTTTTATTTTAAAATGGTCTTGAGATCTTAATTCCAATAAAAAAGTTCTTTTCTTAAACTTTTATAGGTCTCTTGACTGCTGTACATAAGGACTACTTTAGGGTCGTCAGCCATCAAGATTTGCTTTTCAATGATTTTGGTGACCGTGTTGCTCAGCTATTACATGTTGAACTTATTGCACCCTCCTCACAATGTCGAAATAGCAATCTTTGCCGAGAAATTCTTATAGTGAACACACACTTATTGTTTCCACATGATTCAAGTTTGTGCTTGGAAAGACTGCGACAGGTATGTTGAAACCCTTTTCTGAATGCTGTTCATCCTAGCTCCTTTTGACATTGTTTTGTAATCCTATTTTGTATGATGGCATCCTTTGATAGGTCTACAAAATATTGGAATATGTTGAATCATATCAAATAGAAAACAAGCTCAGTCCAATGCCTATTGTACTCTGTGGGTACGTTTGTGCCCTTTTGCTTTCTCCTTTCATGGCATTGTCATAAATAAGGAAAACAAGTTAATAATGTTGTTCATTAGTGTTGTCCAAAATGGTCTTGTATTATGTGCCATACATGCTCTCGTGAGGGTTCTCTAGCGAGTACAAAATAATACTCAAATACATGTGTTTAACTTTTGCAGTGACTGGAATGGAAGCAAGAGGGGTCATGTTTACAAATTTCTTAGATCTCAGGGATTTGTATCATCATATGATACTGCTCATCAGTACAGCGATTCAGATGCCGACAAGGTAATTTTACTCTCCACTGTCATTAATTATCTCAGTCACCCATGATCCGGAAATCTCTTGTTTCTGATGCTTATGCTTTTATGCAGTGGGTAAGCCATCGGAATCATCTTGGGAACATCTGCGGTGTAGATTTTATATGGCTCCTTAATCCTAATAGATATGGAAAATTACTTAAAACAAGTTGGAGTGAAGCAGTGTTTGCATTGTTCAAAGTGAGTTATGTGTTTAGTTTTTTCCAGACATTTTAGCTGAAATTTTATATGCGATTATACAATGTTATTTGTTTAGTGGTATTTAGATAATTTTCCACGTTGAAAAATGGGCAGATAAATCTGATTTTAGATTCTTTTAATGAAAATTAACCAATATAACTTGTTGATTGGTAATGCAGTGTGCCTATTTTGCCGGTTTTATGTATATCTATCTATCATTGTCGTCTGACTGTGCACAATAATACTGCATTATATAAAATCATGGACTTGTTTGGATTTTGGGGTTTTAACATATTTGGCTAAGATTATATTGTTTGATTATAAGTAAAAAATGAGTTTTATAATAAATATTTTTTATTGGTTAAAGCTGGAAATAAGCAAGCTACTTATTTTTACAGTAATCTACTGTTACTTTCACAACTTATTTGATTGAAAGTAAGAAAAAAATTAAATATCCGAATATATTTTGAACAAAAAGTTACTTAAAAGTATTTTTTACTTTTAGTTAACTTAGCCAAGCACGATATTCCTCTCCAGTGATGATCAAATTTTAAATAGTCAACTGTTGGTTGTAGGTTATGTAGCCTATCTTGGTGGGATGTCCTTTCCTGTTTTTGCTCGATTGTTCTGATGGTCTTTTATTTTGTCACATTGTCACTTAAGGGATTAACTAGGAATGGTGTAATTTTTGTATAGATTTTCCAAGGGGTAGGTAGGATTGGATTTGAGTGGGTCGAAATAATGTTGGTTTAACAAACAAACTAATAGTTCAGCTTTAGGTAGAAGAAAGTGAGACTTGCATAATTTGAAACATCCAGCCTTCTCATTTTTTCATACTTCCAAGTGCATATAGAATTTCGATTAAGAAAAAGTACTAGCAAGCTGGAAATTATTCTCTCTCATAGGCATGAAAATATCCAATTATACTCAAAGCTTGTTCTCCATAATATATTCTACATATTGTGCTCCAATTTGAGAGAGAGTAAAACGACGGAATCATATTAATATATTTTATTTTATTTTATTTTTTTTATTCAAAAGAGTATTGATGAAAAATCAAGATAAATATAAAGATAGGATTATAAAATTGATTTTGATTCAAATTATGTTTGTCTAGATTAATTTAATTTTAATATTTTAAAAAGGTTTAGTTTTTTTGTTTTGTTTTGTTTTTTTTTTTTCTAACTTCTTTGCCTATATAAAAGGGGCTTATTCATTGTAATACACGGACTTTGATATTTAATAAAAAATATATTTTTTCCCTCTAAATTCGTCTATATTTTCATCTCCGTCTCCATCTTCCTCTTTCTTTTCTCAATCTTTTTCTATTTCGTTGTATCCAACGTCGGTGTTGGAAGAGACGAAGTGGGAATGGAAGATGGGGATGGAATCAATTTCTACGATGCTGTTGACAGAAGGGAAGGGGAGAGTGAGTGATGAGTGCCTCAATTAATAGAGAACTTAACTGTTGGATTACAATGATTGATTTTCTACGTCCAGAAAGGGTGTAAAACTCTCTAACTAATAATATTGACTTTTTATGCCCATTTATTATGCATCATTCTGTTTTAACTTCTAAACCTAAGAGTTTATTTGTAGCAGTTGCATTGAAGTCTAGGAAATGTAGTTCAATCTATCTTCCCCTGTACTCTCTGTTCTTGCTGGATTTTTATTATTTCATTTGCACAATGATGAATATGGTGTAATATCCTGTAATTGTTAGATTTTACACTTTCATCCTTCCATTTTCAGTATCAACTTCGGCGAGCCTCTTTGACAGAGGACGATGCATTTGCCTTTCTGAAGGCTGATAGCGATGGCGATTACATTACCTTCTCCGGTTTCTGCGAAGCATTGCGACAGGTTCGTGATATCTCAGTTTTATGTACTTGGGTATGCACTTGGGCTAGACATTCTTATAAGCGTGTATCTATCTATTTATTATGCGGGAGTGGGGAGATGAATAACCACTATCGTTTGGTATTCCCACAGCTTAATTTGATCGGTCACTGCTATGGACTGAGTGTTGAAGAAACTAATGACTTGTGGGTGCAAGCAGACATTGATGGGAATGGTGTTATTGATTATATCGAATTTCAGGTATTATCTCGTTTTTAGTTTATTTAGCATTATTTTGCATACTATAGTTATGTTTGTGCATCTTACTTGCTTTTCTAAATCCTGCTTAAATTGGAATTACTTTCCGGGGTTGGTTCACTGGAAACGAGTGAGACAAACATCATTTTGAAGACTTTAACGTCTTTATATAAAGCTTAGCATAGCAGAATTTACACATTTAGTGAGTTAATTGTTCTGTGGTATGTCAATCTCCGTGCTTCTACTTTTTTCCCTTCTTTTCTTATATATATAAATGGCATTTCAGCAACGAATGTGGAATACAACATGGTCGGAGGAAAGAGACGAAGTGAGCAATGAGGTCGGAGACGATGTCAATGTAATGGAGCAAACTATAGGTTTCAATGTCAAGAACGCTGTTCTATTTCCCGCAGAAGTAGAGAAAGGAATGTGGCCGGAAGATTATTCACTTTCTGATCATGCCAGGCTCACCGCTGTTTTTTCGCCAGTGAAAATGCCATGTTCTCGTATGATATTATGACCATTGTTTGTCACCTCTTGAGACGGACATGATATTTTGTGAAGATAATCGAAGTAACAAAATTCGACTGTTACTTTGGATACATTTTTGTCAAAACTTCTTCAGAGCATTTGTCATGGTAGCCGGGATCGGTTCAGTATTGTGTACCAAATATATGCGTGGACGAGGCTTGCTCAAATCACTGGGGGTTATACTGCCACAATGCTTTGTTTTATCCTTTTTATTTATAGACTGCATTAGAAAGAGAAAAAGTAGAAGTAAAAATTGAAGGGAGAAAGAAGTAAATTGTGTATAGTTTATAGAATTAGGTTGGCGATCTCCTTTTGTATTTTGGTGAGATTGTACCTTCTAAACCTCCTTCCTTTTTATTTTTGCTATATATCTTCAAATTGGGAATTGTTTGAAGTTCTGTCCAACGTTAAATTAAAGCCTCGAATTGTCCAACGTTATATATAATTTTTTGTTACCGGTTCAACGGTCGACAGATTTTGAAACGTAAATAATAGTTGAGTTCAATATTTGGGATATTTTTATGAGTTTCGGGGAGAATGTGTTCAACGTGGTGGGGCCCAGCCAAGCCCAATCTCTAGGATAGTCGGCCGCTCCAAGCTGGCAGTGTTATCTGTGGATTTTTGTCGCCCCTCACTTTTTGTTTTTAACTCTTTCTTTAAAAAAATTAACGGTCATGCGTACATGAGTGTTGGCAGCATCACATTCACTTACCCTTTCGCTTGATAGGCAGGAATGGAAAGAAATTTCAATTTCATGTTAGTTAGAAAAATAAAAACTCACTAAACTTATAAGAATTCGTTTTTCATGAAAACAAAGAAATTGTAATTTAAAGTGGTTATATCTACAAATTCGATTTTCATTTCTACGTTGCAATCAAACAGTCAAAGTGGAATTCGTTTTCATTGGATATAACATTTTCTATGTGATTCATTGTAATCAAATAGAAACTTAGAGTTATTCCCCTTGTTAGGGGTGTAAGCGGTCCAGTTTTACCGGTTTTTGACAAATTTTCAAACCAAACCTAAACCAAACCATTTTGAACGGTTTGAAAAAAACTCAAACCTAAACCTAACGGTTTGGTCCGGTTTTAAACCGCCGATTTCGTCGTATATTTTTTTGTCCGTATACTTTTATGACA